>VUQR01001849.1:0-10052 GCA_015108515.1 Hemichromis elongatus | reverse complement strand
CTGACTTCGCTCATCCTGCCGAGGAGTCTGCAGCGCTGAGGATGGTGGGGACCGCTCCCGGCTGAGTCAGCCTCCGTCACCTTTCCGCTGTTTCTCTCTCGCTGCTTTTATGAAGCCCGTCTGCTTCTGCTCTAGGATACTAATCTCTCAGGAAACCCTCAGAGCGTGATCCTGTGTTAGCTTTTTTTATTTATTTATTTTTCTAGTCACATCATTTTTACAGATAAGTGTGTACTGTGTTGATTTGGATTCACAGTAATAAATTACAGACATAAACCTAAACAATGGCCAAAGTGAATCAGAGGTCAAAAAAGATCTGTGAGGTACAGTCCAAATCTTAATTCAGTTCATACACAAACCAACTGCTGCCTCAGAGAACATATTGCAAAGACCTTCAAATATTAGTAAGAAAGCCCAACAATCACACGACCCCCTGTGCTCGAGCACACCGTCTGAGTGGGAACGAAAAGCTTCTTTTTAACAAGAAGAAACCTTTGAAAACTGGACCAAAGTTGACTTGACTGATGTGCAGCACAACCCCAACAACCTTCACCATAAGAGCCGCCACTTCCACATCATACAGTGATTCTAATTATATATTAAAAAATTGTCAAGTTGTGTTGATTTTACTTTGTGTTCAAGTGTAATATGATGGATACATAAGCTTTTTCCTTTTTTAGGTTTTATTGTAGTATTTATGCAAAATTCAGCATCTGAAAAAGTCACTTGGCTAACTTTTAAAAATACAAGCACGATTAAACCAACAGCTCTAAACTCCAGGGGAGCAGCTTTTAAGAAGCATTGCTGACATACCTTCGGGCAAATGGAAAGTTGAGGAAGGCACTGGTCGACACATTTCGTGGACTGTCTAAAGGACTGCTGGCGGCTGAAAGACATAAAAACATAAATAAATAAAAGTTAGCACTGTAATAACACATGAGAAAATGGAACAGACAACAGATAACATCACGTCTGTGCAGCAGCTGATAATCAGTGCAAAGCCAGCAAGTTTAGCCAGGGTCAGGATGGTCCAACATATCGTTTGGATATTATTACACTTTTTAAAATGTTGCTTCCAATCTACTAACACTCTTGATTCAGGGAGAAGCCTCATCCTGCTTGGCTTTGTTGGAGTCTGCAGATTTGGGCACACTAGAGACCATAGTTTGTTTACATGCGAGCGTTGAGTGCCCAATTAGAGTGTGATTGCACTCAGTTATTAGCTCATCCTTAGTGTGACTGGGTTCAAAAAGAAGCACAGCTACATACTGCTGTTATGACGATAATAATGCTTCTTATACCATTCAGGGGCTTTACAGCATCTACCACTTTTTAGAAAGCAGGAGGGCGACATCAAGTCTCTCAGCATCTCCTGACCCTTTACTATGTCTCACTGTCATGATTTCTGTCAAGACATAGCAAAGATTTCCCTCAGTCGGCTCGAATGTGCCGACACAATACTGCTGATATTTATTTCAATGTTGTTCTTTAAGTAGGACATAACGTGCTAGTAAGGGATATGTGGAGTTAGTTGACAGTTAAACCTCCCATGCTAGTCGTATTTTGCTCATGGACTAGTGGTGCAAAAGTCTTAACCTACGTGGAGGGAAAGCTCTTGTACAAAGCCTAAGAGTCAAAATCTTATTGGTGCAAAAATGCTATTTTATGCCTGTCAAACTGAGTCATCTTTGGTATTTTTCATAAACTCAGCTAAAGAAATGAGAACAAATTGCGTGCTTTGTGATGGTCAGCTCGTAACAAAGTGCTAAAGATGCAACTTAAAACTGGTTCTTCACTAAGCTGTCTGTTATTTGTAGACAACGGTGGCTCTTCTTTTTTTCTTTTTCAGAGGACAAGACAAGAATTCAACCCCGGCAAACAGCAGCCCCCGTCTGTCTATCTGTGATGTTAAGCTGAAAATAATTAATGTGGGAAGCAATACAGATGACAGCCGGGTGAACAAATGCTGTTCAGCGGTACTTGATGTAGAAAATTAACAGTTGTAGTAAGTATTTTTCAGACTAGTCGACTAGTCTGAAATACAAACAAATAAGTGCTTGGCAGTTTTTCACAACAGAACTTAGAAACGTATCACTATGGAACAATGTAAGAAAAAAATTAGGTCATTTTAAATTTGACAGCAGCAACACATCACAAAAAAGTTGGAGCGGTCTGTGTTTACCACTGTGCAGCATCTGCTCCTCTCTCACCAACCGTGTGAAACCACCTGGGACCTGAGCACACCAGCTGCTGGACTTTTGGGAGAGGAACGCTGTCCCGTTCCCGCCTGACACGGGATTATGTTTGCTCAACAGTCATGACTCTTGTTTAGTGTATTTTTCATTTCATGATGCACCAAATATTTCCAGTAGTGAAAGGTCTGGACTGCAGGCAGCTCTTGTACTATGAAGCAATGCTTTTGTAATAGCTGAGAGTGAGTGTTAGTATTGTCTTGATGAAATATGGAAGGCCAAGTAGGAAAAAGATGGATGGATGGAAGCATACGTTGCTCTAACACTTGTTAACACCTTTTAAGACTGATGATGCCTTTCCAGATGTGCAAGCTGCTGATTCCACAGGTGCCAGTGGAGCCCCCAGGCTTTTTGACCTGAGCACCGATAACAAGCTGGGTGGGCGAGAACGTGGCATCCATGTTTTTCTAAAATAATTAAATTTTTTCATTTGTCGGATCACAATTTCAGATTGCGATCAGTTTCAGAGAAACTTAAAAGATGCTCTTTTTATAGCCAATCATGTTACAGATTAAGCTAATTCGTTACAAAATGTTCCTCCAGCTGTTTAATTTTACTACCACCGACTTTTCCGCCTTTTCTTGCTGCTGTCTCAGCTCTTTAAAATACGCAGCAAAAGTTTTTTTCATCAAACAGTAAAATGTCTTACTTTAAAAATCTGATATTTTTTTTGTTCTACTGTAAATAAAAAATGTATTTTTGCGATATGCAAATCATTTTACGCAGCATCCTGAATTTTAGGGATTGGAGTCGTACAACTCTGAACATCCTTCTTCTCAACTCAAGGTGTGAAGGAAACAAGCAAAGCAAACGCTTCTATAGCAACAGTTCACACTTTCATCGGTTCGACTGGCTGGTGCAGTGCTGAGATTTTGGAAAACACTGAAACAAGTCTTACCGGTTTGGAGTGAAAGCGGGGAGAGCGGCCGGGAAAGCGTAGGTGACGGCGTCCCGACACCGAGGCTCTTCCTGTTGCTGCTGCGACAGCTGGAGCACAAACAGCAAAAAGAGAAAACTCAGCCTGTCACACTCAAAACAGATCAGTTACCTGCATCTGTGGTCACAATTTATATACCAAGTGTTTCTGTGGTAGTTTGAATGCTAAGTGGCTGCTGTAATCTTCAGATGTAAATGAGCTAACGTTGGCCCCGGTAGGGTAATCCGTGCCCTGCAGGTGTATTAGCATGTTGACAAACTGGTTGCAGATCGCTCAATAACAAAGCTTTATTTCTTCTCCTTATTTCCTCAACAAGGTGCTTTTAAAACTTGCAACTTTCTCAGTCTCAACATAATGACAGCAGCCCCACAGCTTCACACGGGGCGCTGTATGAAACACACTGATAAAATCAGCAGCTCTTTTAACTGATAGGAAGAACGATCAGGCAATAACAGAAAATAACAACCTGTTGGTTTCCTTCAAAGTGAGCGTAATCGCTGCTGCCCTGACTTTTTCCACCTGTAATTACAGGTCTGAGTCATCCAAGTCTTCCAGTGTTTCAGATCGGCTTTAAGTATGAGTGTTGAGCAGCAGCTTGTCGACACAAAAGCCTCATGACGGTGTAACTGTGAGGAGATTAAGTAGACACTTGACCTCTATCGTAGCGTACCGTTATCCTCCAGGTTTCAATATTCTTTCAGTGTAGTTTTTAATGTTTCTCGCCCGTTCGTTTCGAAGGCAGAAATTTCCCATGGCAGACTATCATTAATTAGCAAAAAGACCTTTTTCACACATTGCTGCACATGTACTGCAGCCTATCACACGGCTAGAGACATTCACGCTCACTACCACACCCACGCCCAATTTAGGATCATCAGCTGACCTAACATGCGTGGCTTGTGACTGTTAGAGAGAAACCACGTCGGCATGCATACTCCACACAGAAAGGCCTGCACTTCAGGTCATCTGACAGCTCTTTTCTGGACCCGTACACCTTCAGCCTGAGGCTTAATTTTCACTGGTTTAAACGCAACCAATAAACAAAACTGAATGGCGATTCTTGACCAAACAGGCCTGAAAATGATATACTGTACTGTCATCTGAGCAAGATTAGAAGAGTGTTCAGCATTCTGCTCAGTCATAATGTTGCATCCTTAGTGTTATTAGTTTTTCTTGAGATTACGAACTGAGACTGAGAAAGCATTTCCCTTTTTAACCAGTAAGTTTCCAATTATTTAAATATTAATACTAGTAACAAGGCAAAAAAATAAACAGAATGCTAATGTATCAACACAATTCACAGGTTACTGCACAGAAAAAAACAAATGTGACCTTGATCTATATCACAGTTTGACTGAAAACCTGTTTGATGATCAATTGTGACCAATGCTGTAGGAAAACTAGCAAGTCTAGAAAACTGTAGATGGATGATTGACGTCTCGCATCGTAATTAGCTCAGTGGTCCTTCAGCTGAACGAGACGTCGTCGTTTTCTTTCGCCTGCTCCCTTCAGAGGTCACCACAGCGAATCATCTGCCTGCCTCTCACCCTATCCCCACCGACCCTCTGCATGTCCTCCTTCCCTGCACCCATGAGCCTCCTCTGAGGTCTTCCTTTTTCCTTCTGCCTGGGAGCTCCATCTCCAACATCCTCTGTCAAACTATTTTACTAGATCTCCTCCGCAGATGTCCAAAACCGTCTCAGCCTTGCCTCTCTGAGCTGTCCCTCACATTCTCCATCTTTAGCTCTGCCTCCTGTCTTCTTGTCAGTGCCACCAACTTTAAACAGTCCTCAAATGGTAAACGGACTGATTCTTATGCAGCACTTTTCTACTCTACTGGAGCACTCAAAGCGCTTTATGCAACATGCTTCATTCACCCAATTATACACCCACTTTTTTTGACACCTAAGTGCCTTCTGTCTAACATTCATACGCGTTCATACTCCGATGGATGCATCAGAGAGCATCTTTCTGACCTCTACACTTCTCCATCAGCACTCTCAGAGCAAACGTCTCATCTGTGGAGCCGCTTCTCTTCTTAACCTAGCTTTAACAACTCTTTCCCATACCTTCATAGTCTGGCTCATCAACTCTGTAATTACTACAGCCGCACATCATCCTTGTTCTAGAGAATCGGTATCGGTACACTTCTTCTTAATTCCTCAGGCATCCTCTTGCTCTCCAAGATTGTGTTTTCCAGCCTGGTTAAAATGCCACTGCCCTCTCTCCTAGACATCTGCATCCCTCTACAGGTAGGCCAGCTGGACACTTACATAACCACCTTTCAACTCTTAATCTTCCTTCACTGCTGCCCTCACTTCTCCTCACTAATCTTCTGCATTTCCTCATTCACGTACTTTCCTCAATCTGTCCTCAATCTCTCAGTTCATTCATTCATCGGCCTTCTAAGTACTCCTAACTTCTCGCACACTCCATTCACTCGTTATTACATTTCCCCCCTTCGATCCTTTAATCACCCTAACCTGCTGCACATCCTTTCATGCTCAGTATCTCTAACTAGCTCATGTGTTAACCTAATACTAGTGATGAGCTAATTCTTTCTTTACTTTATTTCACAACCTGCAAAAAGAATTTAAAGTTCATCCTCCTTAAGTGTCGAGCCCAGTTTGCAGGTCTGCATATCAATCACGCCACTCTCTTCCAGCCAATCAAAAGAAACTCAGCAATGCATTTAACTTACAGATTGATATTATCAACCAAAACTAAAAGTTACTATAATATTTTCCACAATTATTTTTTCACACTTACAAAAAATACACCATTCATAGCCCAGTACAGATGAGCGTTAAGAACCACAGCTTGTGTTTTTTATGCGTTTTCTTCTCTTCTCTGCCCACTGGAGTTTAACTCAAACAGTGAGATAATTTCCGCCTTCGGAGCACCTCTGCCTTGAGACACATTTACGTAACTACAACTGTAATCTGCAGGCAAATGCATGACAACCCAGCAATGACAGTTAAAGACAGAAAACTCATGAGAGACACAATCCAAAAAGGATGCCCTCCAGGCACCAGACTCGAGCCTGAAGGGGGGGCTGTGCACACTGAGAGCAGCAGCAGCGGGGCCAGCTTGGTCGACAGATGTCCAACACTGTGTGTGTTTGAGAAGGAAAAAAGGAGGGAATGCTGAATAATCCTCTAAAGGGGGGAAATTTGACATTTCACAAGTATTTAACAGACTGTTTCAAAGTTGCTGGTCCAAGCACTCAACTCCAAATTTATGCTGCAGATCAAATGAAACAAAGACCTGATGTTTTAGAGCCCAAAAGATGAATTGATAAAAGTCAACTGACTAAATAACTTCTGACTATCTAGAACGTCCAGCTGCACATTTAAAGTATTTAATAGCCGGAGGGGCTTTTTCAGACTGCGCCAGGCACCTTCTGGAGAGCATGTCAATCACTCAGTGACATTAATCACTAGTGATCCTGTGTGACATCCTGCACAAGGAAGTTAACAGACGTAGACCTTATCTCCAACCAGCCAACAGTAAACACAATACATTACACCTAAATATGACTTCCAGGCAGTCATTACCACCCTAATCCCAAATCCAATCTGCAGCACACCAATCTAAACAGAGATGCACACATATAATTTCATTATTTAGTCTATCCACACAGCTTTTATGTGCCAGCTGCAAAGTGCACACACTGACAAACACAGGCAGACCTGCTGTCATGCTACATCCAATTTCAACAAAGAAACCTGCACACCGCGCCTGTTATTTTAAGCTCCTGTCTCTTAGAATATTGGTTTTATGGCAAATATTGCCTGCAAACAGCTTCAGATACGATGTTTTCTTCATAACCACTAAAACAAAAGCGCCACAGAGAGCAGACACTGGGTTTAACGTTAAAGCGATCGGCTTACTGATCTGAAGCAGCAGCTAGCTCATGTTGTTAAACGTGAACGGAGACGTTTGAGAATGTTAGGGAAGACTAATGTAATCGTATGTGGTAGCATTTAAAGACTAAATAGCTACGCGGGCTAGTTTCAGCCTCCGGTATGGCAACTTCTGATAAGTACCTCTTCGAGCGCTTCAGTAGCGACACCGAAACAAAAGGGGACTTGCTCTGGCTCGGCACCGCAGACCAGTGAATCGGATCCGACATGCTGGAGGATTTTCTTGCATAACCCCTGGTTTAAAGTTTATGCTGGTTTCAAAAAACAGAAGCTCGACTTGATGTGAAATCCGCTCCCCCTCCAGCTGCTCCTGCTGCTAACACTGCTTCTCTCCCCACCATCGTCTCTTCTTCTTTTCGGCGGTTCCGTTTGTATTCAAGCCGGAGTCAGACCGCCTCGTGCAGTCCCAGCGTCTCCGGAGCTGCCGTTACGTCCTCCGGTCGGACGGAAAGCGCTACCCACGGGACATCACGTCCTTCGCTTGTCGGTTAGGTGATACCGCTGAAAACAGCCTCTCAGCCCGCGGTACTTTGTCCACACCGTGTCCGCTCGCTGCGTGTCTCTGCGCGTGAGGAAGCCGGAGACAAGTGCTGCGTTCAAGCGCCGCTCGTTACGTTCGCCACGCACTGCCGCAAAAGTCTGCTCAAGTTTTAGGGCTGTTTAACTGTTTAACCCGTGTCTTTATCGCTTCTCTTATATTAGCGAGTTCTTACAAGACAGTTTAAAATGGACACTGGCAATCCACTAGAAGCCTGACAAACAGTTTTGCGTCCACTTATAATCCCATTTGCAATTAAAAAATATATGTATATACATGATCATTTTTGTGTGCAGCACTACATTTAACAACTCTTTCTCATATCTCCACTGTCCTCATTCATAAAGTGCTTTAAAACCTGAACATTACGGCTAACACCTGGATCTTCCAGTTTCAGTGCAGCTAGCCACACAAGGGAAAGCCAATTACTGCTAAAGAGACAGACAGTTACAGTATAGCCTCGATTAATTAACCCCAAACTCATCGTTGGAGCTAAAGACCACACAGCACACGGATTTGCAGTTTTACTCTCTGTATTTTGGTTATTGGTCCTGTTATTAGTTAGCTAACATAAATAAATGTCAGTCTATTGGCTTCTGTCCAGGCACAAGGTGGCGTTAAACATGTTCTAAAAGTTTTAAGTTTAAGCACTTATTTCTTAAATCCAGCTACACAGACAGAGATACATGTATGTCAGTTTTTAAGAACAGGACTCCGTGCTGTAGTGTTCCATGTCCACTTTAAAGTGCTTTATAAATAAAGTTGTTTTGCTATTTCTGCACAATAAATGTGACTGTGTATCAAAAACTGTGAGAGCACGTGATCTAGAGTTGGATTTAAACTTTCGAATGCATAATGATAGCATTACATATTTATAGATAATCCTCAATGAGCCCCACATTCAAACATGCAACCATACTGTAACTCCTGATGAATAATAATACTTCATCCATGTGCACTGTGGCTATATATTTGTATTTGTGTTGTGGGGCAGGTATACTGTCATCAGTATCAACGATGCTTTCACATGTATTGGAGAGTAGACAACTAGAATAGAAGAGAACTTGGGATCTGTTAATGTTCTAATTATTGTAATTATGTACCAATAATAACACTTCACTTCCACCAGAAAATCCATGAAAAAATAACATTGATGGCAATATTTTGGTGTGCACTGGATCTGGCAGTAATTTCCCAGAGTGGAAACAAAGGTATTGGTTTCAGTTGTGGTCAGAAACCCTGACCTGATTTGGTGGTCCCAGTGCTGATGAAAAAAGAGACATAACTGGCCTGTAAGGCCGTTTCTGTCTATCACTCTTTGCTAAAAATGCAAAAGTAATATTATTTGTAAGAGTAAAAGTGTGAGTCATGTAAAGATACCAAATAGATACAATATTCCTGTAACAGATTAATAAAATAAAGCTTTTAGTCATGCTGTTTTCTGTATGATTAATGACCCTGGGGTTTTGAAGCAGAGGTGGGGGAGAATTGTTTGTTTGCCATAACTGCAGCTAAAGACTCTTACAGACGGTGCTGCTGCTCAGATTACAAAAGCAGAGCAAAGAAAAAAAAACTGACACCACTGAAGACTGTAGGAGTAAAAAATCCAAACCACGCTGACTCCTACCACGCAAACGTGCTAGAAACCTGCTAAAAGCTGTTTTCTCTACTTTCTAACTATTTATAAGCTAGATTAGCTTGAGACAGCCCCTCTTTTCACATAGGCTTCAGATAAGTCAAAACTTAGCTTGAATTCTTTTATTATGTATGGTTATACCTCTCTGTGAGGAAGGGTATAATCATTTAACTGTGAAGTTAACATAGTATTTAAAAAAATATTTGCGGAAACCTGTGTGTAAATGAGACAGGATAATATGCAGATATCACCAATCCCCCATTAGCAATGAACTGGAAAATGATTCTCTGTTTTTTTTTTATTACTGTTTCTGTGTAAAAGAGTTTATTTTTTCCTGTAATATTTTTTTTTAATAATCTGTTGTACAATAACAACAGTGCAAGATCCTTGTTACATTTTTGTTTTCATATAAAATTGCACAAAAATGCAATTAGAGAGAGCAGCCTTTATATGTTTTATGATTAGTTGTGCTGCAACCCTGCAAACTATCCTTTTATGGTGTAATAAGAGTCAACTTACAGTTGCCGGTTGCACTCATATCTTGGAGATAATTTCCTACACAACCTGAAAGCAGCATAAGATGCTGCTGGGGTATACCATGAGGAGCCTGGTAGAGGGAAGTTCCTGATAAACTTATTGAGTAGTGGTACATTCCACTGCACAAACTACATCTAGCACTTGCTACTTACTATTTGCACTCTTGGCATAGTATACACACACACACACAGATTTTATTTAAATGCATGTGCATGTGCATGTGTAT
>VUQR01001847.1:118097-132189 GCA_015108515.1 Hemichromis elongatus | reverse complement strand
GCAGAACCCCCCCCACACACACACACACACAAATTAATCAGCAATCAGGCTGAGTTTGGCTGATGGAGTTATGAGATATGGTGAATTTATTAACTGCCACAGAGTTTCATGAGTCAGCGGGTCAGTCTGATGTGGAGTCAAACACATTGTTTTAAAAGGTTTTCAGAATTAAATGCTCAGATAATCCAAATTGTTTTGGCTAACACTGAATGCAGCTGCAGTAAAAAGTAGTTGGGGACATCAGATTTGTCGCTAATTAGACAGGGCAACTGGTTTAAACCCTAAATTTGTCCCCAAATATTTGAAAATTCTAGTACATACACAAACACACACACATACAGCCATTTCCTGGGAGGGGAAACTGATCTCTGCAGTCCTCAGAGAAGAGATGGTCATACCTGCAGCTGAGACACTGCTGATTACAGCCCAGAGAGGCAGAAGGGGACAATCACATGCATGTGCATGTGTACTGAGGTTACAGATACCCAGCAGCTGTGTCCTATTGCTCTGAGGAATAAGTGACAGGTTGGTGACTGAGCTGATAGGAGGGAGGGGGAAAAGGAGTGAGTGATGTGATATTAGGGTGGAGCAAGAAAGATGATGCAATAATGATGGGGGGAGGTGAGGAGACAGGAAGAAACAATAGATAGAAATATCACTGAGAGTGGATGTAAGTGGATATGCATATGAATAATATAGATATGTTACTGCATGTCTGTGTTTGCTTGTTTTTGGGATATTTAAGAGTTTTGACTTTAATAGTTGTCGGCTAAAGTCTCTGATAATCCACATACATACAGGTACCTTTTGTCACATATCAAGCTGTCTGTCTTAATGGAAAATTAAATCTCTTTAAGAGTTGCTTCCTTGCTGTGGTAAAATAATTGAAGAGACAAGCATAAAAATGGAGAAAAAAATGGAAACAATCAATTTAAATGTATGTCGATGTAACATGCTTTGTTAGAATAGCGTAAAATTGACCCACTTCTTATATCCTGTGGTTAAGTCAAGTCTTGGATACATTTTGTTGAATAATCTAAGAAGGAAAGAAGAATACATACTTTCTTCATATGTTTTTGGCATGTTTTATAGTGTATTGAGCTTAAATAATGGTAATAATTTATTACTGGAATAACTGGAGATTTTCCTATATGTGACTGTTACTGCATTGCCTGCATGTGTTGGCTGATAGCATGTATACATACAGTATGTTTGCCTGTGTGTGTGTGTTTTATCTCAGCCACACCCAGGCAGACCAGATGGCCTGAGTTTTACCTTCTCATCGTCACGCATCATGCGATTATGGCTTCAGGTAATCCATGCAATTATCACCAACACTGAACTGAATAAAACATAGAGATGCACCCCCTCCGCCCCACCCCCACTTTCAACGACCACACAGCATCAACATAGCTGGTGACAAAGGTAAACCTGTACACGGTGGAAGATAGCACAGTTTCATTTTTAGAACGTCTCATATTACTTGTGTCCGAGTTTTGCTACAAACAACGTTAGCTAATATTGTTATTATCAGCTTCTGTAAAACTGAAAATTATAACAATTTAGAATGATCAAACTCAATTAAATCACTTGCACCTTGTAAAGATGACAACAAATTACTATCAATTTATCCAGTTACTCTTTAACTCTGTACTTGTAACATTTAAATGTTTTAAATTGAAATGTCAAAAGTTTACTTTTGCTTGGGCTAAATTGGTGCTTGTAGCTTCAATAAAGAGATAGTGGCTCGTCTATACTGCAGACCTGTTGGGTTTTATTTTGTATTTCACTAACTGCGTCACTGCTTAACAAGACTGTACAGATGGCTCGTTCTTCTCTGGTTCTGTGTTTGTGATGACTTTGACTGAGGTGGCAGCAATTAGCCAAGCTCTACACAAAGCCTCAGCTGCAAAAGGTAAATTAATTGGACAGACATTATGACAAGGAATCAATTTGTTCAGACTGTGGTAATCTTCAGACTGAGGACAGCCATTTCAAGAGGCGGGACCGTGGGCTCTGATTGGCTGATGGACAGTCACAGTTTAATTACATACTGAGGATGCATTCAGAAAAAGACATTAAATTAAACATGCTCCAAACCTCAAAAAGAAAATGCTTTATAAACATAAGGTAAAGAATAAAATCACACCGAATTTTCAAAACTCAAAGAATGTGTTTGGTTTTCCTAAAGTTAGGACTCACCGAGGTGCAGCAGTTATAACACAGACATGATATATATAAATATCATGAACATCTATATGCAAGGACAGTCCGTGCATGTGTGTTTGTAGCATAGAAGCGACCTTGACCAACCAACAGGCAGTCGCAGCTGTGAGCTGATGGATTGTACGGAGCTTTGACAGTGGCAGACATTACACACACACACACCACACACAGCCACTCAGCAGCGGGCCAAAAATATAAGACACCACGATGCTACCTTGATCCTTCGGTGGCACATAAGTACCATCTGTGAGCAGGGTACATTTGCTGTTTTTACCATTAACTTAAATAAAAGATTAAACAAAAGGAGGGACAGGTGTTCCCATCATTCATGTGGCCATGTTGTGTCAACTGTCCCCACTTTCAGGTGTGCAAGGGTGAGTTAAGTACCAACCGATATGCCATTAACCACATCTCCTTTCCCTCACAGATAAAAGGCCAGTTGTTTTCCAGACTTCACTTTAGTCATGTCCTCATGTCCTTTTCAAAACTCAAAGAAGGCGAAAAAAAAACAAGCATTAAAATCCACACATTAAAATCTAGACTGGAGACCTGAAGGAAAGACAGTTCACTGAGAAAAAGAGAAAACAGAAAAGAAACTTAGCGCAGAAAATCTATATCAAGGAGCTCGACACAGCTGATTGAGTTGAAAATAAACACAGGGCAGATCGCCCACATAAAGCAACTGAACAGCTGATGACAGAAAAAGACTCTGTGAGCTGTGAAGAAGAAAACCCAAACCAACAAACAATACTCAGTGACATCACCGGCACAGAGTGCAGATGTGAAAGCATCACAATCAAATAACAGCTATCAAATACTGGGTGTGCCAGCTGGTTCCTTAGCGTCATGCTTACCATTAAAAGATTAATCCCTGAAGTGCTTTCAAAATAAGATTTGAAGGACACACATACAAACCATCATAGGTCAGATGTTCATATGAGGTTCTATCTGTATGAGTCTGTATAACAAAATGTATTTCTTTCACTACTCTTTTTGAGGACATTTCTCACTGTTCTTCATGTCTGTTTGTGTGGTTGAAGAATGGAAACACTCAGCTAGTACCCATATAAGCTTCAGACCTTTCCGTGTATGTTTACTGGCTGGCTCTTATCCTTCGTGTATTAGATTCAAACTGATTTGGGAACATGTCTGAAAATCTGAATTAGAAAGGGACCTTTGATGACCAGCATGGCAAGAAGGAAAGAACTCAGCAAGCCAGACTTATTGCTGTATTCAAGAGCACTCGTGCGACTAGGGCATCAGCTGGGACATCTCATATCTGTGGTCTCTCTGTCCTGATGATGGTTTTCAAAAGAACCAATAGCTGGAAGATAAAATAGACATCTGTTGTATGTCACTTGAAATGTAAAATGTCGTTGCCCCTTTGCATGTGAGGCTATATCTGAAACACTTTGGACTGCATCTCTCGAAGAAGAGTGAGATTAAAAATGTTATTTATCATGTGATGGAAAGTTTGTTTTGAAATGTTTTGCCCACACCTGCTTTAAATTGCTTAGCCTGCTTCTTCTCACATTTCTTAGAGCTGCAGTACTTATGTGGGATTTTGCTTATTGAAAAAGCCTTCCTCTTGGGAGCAGAGCGACTGCTTTAAGTGGCCACATCTGTGGTTAGTGAAATATCCCTTTTCTGATATCAGAACTGCAGTTTGGGACAACTGCCACCACTACACACAGCTACATCTGCATTCACACATGCTGAGCTGATACCACCGAGAGGCAGTAATGTGTGAAGATATGGGAGGTGGATCATCTGGTGGAGGGGAACTGCTTACGCAGGCCTGTATTTTAAGAAAACAGTTTTTTGGATGTTTCTCCCAAGAACACATTTTGGAAAATGGGGAGTCTCTTTATGACAGAAAAAACCCATCTGATTTGCACACACATGCCTCATCATTTTGCTTTCAAACATGCCATTCTCTCCTTCATTTGCACGATAACTCTGAGAAATAAATGCGGCTTTTATTTGCACATCTACAGCTATCCCTGCAATCTCTTTCTGCATTACCTGCTTCTGTACTTGAATTCATCTCCCTTTTACATCATATCTTGGAGAAAATAACTTCCGATGACCTTTCCACTCCTCTCTGTACACTAAAGTAATTGCAGTCTTGTGGGCGTGTTTCAGCATAACCCATTCCTCAGGCCGAGGCTGACTCCTCTCGACTGTGTCAGAGCCAAAGATGTTACACAAGCACACAAGCATCCTTCCCACGTACTGTAATATTTTTCTCACTCATGCTGCTGTTTCAATACTCAGAGCCGTTGAACTCTTTGTCTCTTCCTAACATAGTTTCAGTGCAGTTCACAAAATGGTCACGAAGGCTCCTCTGCCTCTAATTCCATCAAAATATGATCTACTGAGGACATATTTGCACTAATATCAGCTTAAATGAATGTAGCCTTCAACATAATAATGATCAATTCTTCAGCCAAGCCAAAGATGATACTGCTGCTATGTCACATATTTCATTTTGGCTCTATTACAAGCAAGCTGAATTATATCCAAAATAATCTTTCTGTGCTGAAGATATTTAGATAGTTTGTGCCTGTTCGTCTCAACATCCAGGCTGTTCTTTTCCAGTTGTAACTTAGATAAAGTGAAAGGCTCACTGAGACAGAGGCCGAGTGAAATGATTATCATGACAAGCCTTTCACTTTTTCAGCCTTGTAAAGCTTAATGTGGATGTCTGAGTCAGACAAACCAGACAATCTCCTTAGACAACAGTTGCCAGGTGTCACGAGTTTAGACAGTTTTCTTTTCAAACATGTGAGACCACCGAAATGCTATTAAGGCACTCTTGATCTTCGCTGAAGCCGTAGAATAACTTGAATCATGAAACTACTTTTTTCTTAACAAGATGTTCTGACCCAGCGGGGATGACTGGTGGCTCAAAGGCTGCTTACAAATCCCTTTGTGTTCTTGTTTTTTAGGGTATGGCTTCTAAAAGAGAAAGTAATCACACTCACTCACAAAAACAACATGTTTCTTTCTACTCTTGTGACTGACAAGCCCAGGCGATCTCATCCAACAGCAGCTATCAACAGCCATATCTTTCCTGGATGAATGACAACTGTGTAAGATGAATGAATGGCTGCAGTCTTCGACAGCAGGTCTTCCCAAATGTGGCTCCTTGTCATTACTTGTGGACTGCATTTCAACATAATTGGCACCTTTTGCATCATGGCTGTACAATGGCATGAGCTGATCTGTACGTCCAACAGAGATTTGCAACAACAGCATCTCCAGAATATATATTTTGTTTCTATCTAGAAGGACCTGGAGTTTATTTTTCACTTATCCAGCATTACAAAGTTTGACTCATGTGTTTATGGTGTCAGTATGATGAAATATTTTGCCTTTGGTGACCTTTTCATCTTTCATTGCCACTGATCTATAAAAAATCACTTGCCAATGTTTCCCATAGGAGTTATTATCACTTCAGTCCCCATGTTTTATCTAGAGCAATAATCCTTTTTTAATGTATCCAACAGTTTGATGTTTGATTGAGTACTTGAACTAATGGAATACACATCACTCTCAGCTACGCTGGCAGACTCCTGATGTTGTGATGACACCACATACTAGCGCTGACCTCTCCAGTGCACAAAGCCCGGGTAGGTATACAGTGGTGGAAATAATTATATGATTCCCTGCTGATTGTTGAAGTTTTCTCCCTTACAAAGAAATGGACAAAAATTCCCAGTAGTGAACTAACGATTTGATTCCAAAGCAAAACATGACATAGTGCTTGGTGGATATGGAGGACAAGCTCACCCATGTAGTGTGAACTCTGTTTGCAAAGTCGCTGAAATGGTATATTGGAAAGATGAAATTCAATACACTTTCAAGGAATGTTGCAGGAGTTGCCAGATCATTGATAAGTGGGGCCTCATGCAACGTTTGGGACTCCTACTTCAGATTTTTTCTGTAGTGATGGACTCCTGAGGCCTTTCCCAAGTATGAGTATGGCCACAATGTAGCAAAGGTGTTAAAGTAGCATTTTCTTTCATTTTTAGATGAGCTACTCACCAAGGTTACCAAGCCTTGTCTACCCAATCCCAGTTGGCAGGGATGCCACCAAATGGGATGCTGACAGGCTGACTATTTAAACCATAGGTGAAGCCCTCATTCCAGGCCAGAGAAGAACTGGGAACAGTGGCAATTAAGGGACTACTCTATTTTCTCCAGAGCTCTGAAATTACCAAACCAGAGCTGAAGCCTCTGGCTAAAGTTTAACATCCTGCCCAGACAATTTGTCCTGATAGGTTGAGTTTTGGGTTCCTTTACTCTTTGTTATTCTAATAGAGACTCCGATTTCTAGTGATATGGTTATTTCTTTGATTTCAGCCTTTAGTAAATAATTGTTTCATCGTAGCATGTTGTCCAGCCTTGTTGCATTATTGACTTGTGGTTGCGGTGCAGTTATCATATAGTTTTGGAGATTTGTTTATGATTTGCTGTTCTAGTAGTAGTTTTGAATACCTGCGTTTATCTGTCTGTGTTTATGTTAATGTGCATCTCTTGTCTCATAATTTGTCTTTTTACTTATTTCTTCCACTTCCTGTCTTTTTTCCTGTCTCCTGATTTTCCTCATCTGTGTATGATTTCTTGCACCCATGTATCACCATAATCTTGTTTGCCCTTCTGATCAGCCGTCTGTGTATAAAAAGTCCCAGCTTCCCCTTAGTCTTTGTCATGGCATCTGTTATATTTTCCATGTCTCTTTTCTGTAAATAGCCTTGTGTTTTCCTTATAAAATGTTGGGTTGCTGTTTGTTTGTTGTTATTTTTTTATTCCTTTGGAGTTTATTCATTCATACTCCTGTTTCCAGCCTTATTACAGTAAAAAGGCTCATTTTTGGTTATTTAGACGAGTATTTCACTCCTATATTTAACAGATCACATTATCATCGGAACTGTGCTATCATCCTATTAGCGTAGATCAGAACAGCACTGTGCCAAAGTGGAAGCTAGCCACTGGCTTGGCTATACTGAAATTTATACATCAAATTTCAAGCTGGTTGCAGATTTACTATGTATTTTATCTGTACATAACTATTTGTATTGTTATCTGAAGAAAGCTTTTCTCCATTTAAAAGGGATTCTGTCTCTAAACGTTCACCAACCCCTTGTCTCATCCTTTTTTGTCCTTCTTCTCTCCTCAGTTGAATGACTGGCACTTAGAGAGGGGAGTAAAAAGTAAACAGTCATGAATCCCTTTGATACTTAATCATTGATGACAGCTTCATCAATTTTCTATGTTGATGTTATTCGGGAAATTTGGTGAAGCAACAGCGAGAGCAACACTGGGGCAAGGCCTCTGCAAAATAAATACACAGTGAAAGATGATATAAAATAAACCCAGACAAAGGATTTAAAAAAGATAGAACTTAACTAAAGCAAGATGTTATTGTACATTTTCACAGGGACAGGAAAGACCAGATCACAACCCCTTCAGTGTAGATGGATGAAAAACCTGTCAGCAAATTAACAAATATGTGACAGCTTTCACACATGCGTGTTTTCACTTCTGTCCCCTGTGGCAGATGCCTGAGGGGGAGGGAGGAAGGAGAGACTTTCAGCAAACTACTCTTATGACCTTTTACTCTCACATTTTTGATGACTGCAAAGACATGAAGCAGGTTTAGGGCGAGGACTACAATCACGGTTCAAGTCCCTCTATTTAAGCTGCTCTTGTTTTATTGCTGCTTGGGGATTCCCATGATGCATTGCGTTTTCCCTTTCAAGTCACTTTTCTCACTCACTACAGACGTGGAAAAAATTGTTGGTACCCTTCGGTCAATGAAACAAAAACTCACAATGGTCACAGAAAAAACTTAATCTGACAAAAGTAATAATAAATAAAAATTATATAAATCTTAACCAATGATAGTCAGACATTACTTTTCAACCATGCTTCAACTGAATTATTTAAAAAAATAAATGCATGAAACAGGCCTGGACTAAATGATGGTACCCCTAGAAAAGAATGAAAATAATGTGACCAAAGGGACATGTTAATCCAAGGTGTGTCCACTAATCAGCATCACAGGTGTCTACAATCTTGTAATCAGTCAGTGGGCCTATATATAGGACTCCAGGTAGTCACTGTGTTGTTTGGTGACATGGTGTGTACCACACTCAACATGGACCAGAGGAAACAAAGGAAAGAGTTGTCTCAGGAGATTTGAAGGAAAATCATAGACAAGCATGTTAAAGGTTGATGCTATAAGACCATCTCCATGCAGCTAGATGTTCCTGTGACTACAGTTGCACATGTCATTCAGAAATTTAATATCCATGGGACTGTAGCCAACCTTTCTGGACGTGGCCACAGGAGGAAAATTGATGACAAATCAAAGAGACTGATAATCCGAATGGTAACAAAAGAGCCCAGAACGATTTCTAAAGAGATCCAAGCTGAACTTCATGCTCAAGGAACATCAGTGTCAGATGGCACCATCCGTCGTTGTTTGAGCCAAAGTGGGCTACATGGGAGATGACCAAGGAGGACACCATTGTTGAAAACAAATCATAAAAAAAAGGCTGGAATATGCCAAACTACATGTTGACAAGCCACAAAGCTTCCGAGAGAATGTCCTGTGGACAGATGAGACAAAAATGAAACTTTTTGCAAAGGCACATCAGCTCTATGTTTACAGATGGAAAAATAAAGCATATCAAGAAAAGAACACTGTCCCAACTGTGAAACATTAGGGAGGCTCGGTTATGTTCTGGGGCTGCTTTGCTGTATCTGGCACAGGGTGTCTTGAATCTGTGCAGGGTACAATGAAATCTCAAGACTCGGTCGCAGTCGTAGGTCTTGGGTCTTAAAACAGGACAATGACCCAAAACACACAGCTAAAAACACCCAAGAATGGCTAAGAGGAAAACAGACTATTTTAATGTGGCCTTCTATGAGCCCTGACCTCAATCCTATTGAGCATCTTTGGAAGGAGCTGAAACAGGTAATCTGGAAAAGACTCCTTCAAACAACTGGAGCAGTTTGCTCATGAGGAGTGGGCCAAAATACCTGCTGAGAGGTGCAGAAGTCTCATTAACAGTTACAGGTTTGATTGCAGTGATTGCCTCAAAATATTAAGTTGTGGGTACCATCATTTTTGTCCAGGCCTGTTTCATGGATTTATTTTTTTTTAAATAATTCAGTTGACGCATGGTTGAAAAGCAACATCTGACTTTCTTTGGGTAAGCTTTATAGAATTTTTATTTATTATTACTTTTGTAAGATTAAGTTATTTCTGTGACCATTGTGAGTTTTTCTTTCATTGTCCAAAGGGTACCAACAATTTTGTCCACGTCTGTATGTGTTAACAAACCTCTCCGCACTGAATCAAACTTGTTATTAATCTCTGTTTCTCTTCCACAGCATGTCTTTTATACTGTCTTCCTTCTCTCACCCCAACTGGTTGCTGCAGATGGCCGCCCCCTCCCTAAGGCTGTTTCTGCTGGAGGTTTCTTCCTGTTAAAAATGAGTTTTTCCTTCCCACTGTCACCAAAGTGCTTGCTCATAGGGGGTCATATGATTGTTGGGGGTTTCTCTGTATGTATTATTGTAGGGTCTACCGTAAAATATAAAGCACCTTGAGGCAACTGTTGTTGTTATTTGCTCACAGGCAAACATTTTTTTAAAGTGGCCATGTTGATGTGAAACTGTGGCACTATATGGTAACCACAGGTGTCACTAATCACAATAATTAAAGCTCACTTCCTAAAGAGAACAGAAGCTGCATTAATGTCAGCAGTAAATAGTGGTTACAAGGTCTAATTTTCTATTTAAGCAGTGATTAGGGAGGAAATTGTTTTGTGATACTGAAATTAAAATATTTAAAAAACTTCATGAGATGATGTGTAAGAATAAGTAGTGTATTACTCACATCAGAAGCCAGTGATAATCACATTCCAGGGGCTTATGAGGTTAGCAAACTCTACTGTAATAGGAAATAGCATTAATGATGATAATCAAACAGTAAACACATTTGACCAATGTTTGACTGTAGGAGTATACAGAGCTGCATGAGATAACTGTCAAAAAGTAGAGAAACCTTGGTTGTTTTCCAACCTCTGCACGCCCCGCTAATTACTTCATGAAGCAAACGTTGGGTTGGTTTCAGAAATGAGTGATTGCTGGATTCATTTCCCCCAGTTCTGATACCAAAAGGCACGGAGGAAGGAGGTTTCAGATGCTGTTCCAACATCTGATGAGCAGTCGGACGAGTGGAAGCATAATGATGTTATGAATATTTGCAATACTGAAGGTTTTGTCACCCCAGTTGCGGCTCTTGGCTCCACCTGTGATTATGCCATTAAGAGGAGCTCTTTTCCCATAAATTATGAATTTTACCCTTAAAATGATGACGATTTCTTTCTGCTGCTGATTGTACCGACACTGCTGAAGTCAAGCTATATAACAGAAAGTCAGAACTGCAGCTTTAAACTTTTCTAGACATTACCCAGTGGAGGTGAATATTAGATTAATCCAATACAGTCGACTTGGACATTTGCGGCTTTCCCTCTGCCAGCTCCCGAACAAAGTCTGTCTGATGTCTGATAGTGTGCTTGTGAGGACTGCAGCCAGCTAGTGTCTTGCCTCCTCCGTCCTGTGTCCATCCAAGTATTATCCTCGCTTAAAACAAATAAAATATTTCCACTGGCAAGAACTTGTGGTAGTGTCTGTGTGTAAAGAAGAGCAGTTTCAGACAATGTCCTGATCTGATTCTCCCGACATTGTCTGGAGTTTGTGTGAAATCAGCTTTACGTCTGAACACAAATACAAACCCTCTTCCGTGTTATCTCACTGAGACTTGCAAAACAGATCCTCAAGACTTCAAGCTGATAGTTTTGTTAATTTTGTTAAAACTGTCATTTCTGCAACGATCTGTTTCACATTCTCTCAACAGTCCCTCTATGCCAGTTTACAGCTTTGGGAGTGAGTTGTTTATGTGCAAACGCAGTGATGAGTGTGTCCTGCGCAAAATTAACAACATATGTGAATTCATAAATCAAATGGCATTTTCCATTTCTATCTTTGTCACCTCAGTTGTGGTTCTTGGCTCCTTGCAGGGTGACACAATTTATAGGAGTTGTACTCCCATAAATTCAGTCTTTTTGGTTCTCTGTACATTTTTGGCCACATTTTCCTGCTGCAGAGTGCACCTACTCTGGTGGCAGTCTTTATCGCACTAAGGGCTTGTGCAAATACAACTCACACTATTTGTTCCACACTATATATACATATAGTGCTCAGATCAGGCCAATCGTAGCTCTGAGCTGTGACTATGAAAACACCAGACGTGTTTGCAGAAAATGTTGAAATGCCATGGAACAAAAATAATTGGATGGAGCTGTTTTGCTGTTATTTTCACCCCTCAAAGAGGCTGACAACACTGAGAAACCAGGTCACAGACTATGTCTGTGGTATGAAGTTGATTGGCATCTTCACTCAACATTTGGAGGGTGTTTTCTCCTGGCCACTGAAAGCAAGTTTCTCCCCACAAACCCAGTTTCACAGGATTATCCTTGGAACCCCTGGCAATATCAGCCAGTTAAAGCCTTGTGCTGGTAGTGTGTGCGCATGAATGCATGTGAGGTACAGCTTTCTCTCCTGCTGGTGTGCCTTTTTGGGTTATCTCCCTTTTTCTTATGGTCATTATGCCCTTAGTGAATATATGTGTGAGTGTGTGCACATCCCACTGTGGATAAAACCAGAAGATGAGGAGCGGACTTCCATCCCAAGTCTCATAGCTCCCCTCCAACATCACCCATGGGCTTTGTTTTGATCTCCTCACCAGCCATTCTCCACAGCCACCTCTTAAGCCCCATGCATACTGTACTGTATGTGTGTGTGCAGGGCCACAGGGATAAATGCACAGTGTCCCCTTAAGCCTTTTGTGCTCCAAATTTACACTGTGTTGCCCTTATTCCCACCGCCAATTTCTCCCCTGCTTGTACGTCAGTGTATGCAGTTCAGGGCTTATAACAGCAGAGCAAGGCTTGGCTCTTTCCCCTGTTCACTTTGCCATCAGAACTCTCAGAGGTATACTTCTCTTGCTGCTTCTTTACAGCCTAAGGCTTTTTTCAAAAGCGTGAGAGACAGTTGCTCTCGCCCTGGTTCCTGCAAATCCTTGCTGAGGCTCTTCGGCTGGATTCTTTTTGGGTTCTGAGAAGTTTGAGCTGAATGATGCATGATTCAGTGCACTGGAAATCATACAAGGATAGGCTGTTATCACAATGACAGTGTTCAGCATGCTATGCTGCATCTTTCTGCTTTCTCACTGAACCATCATATCATAACACCCTTTAAAGGAAATTTTAATGGATTCCTGGTTAAAGTAAATGGACCGAGTGTAGAATTCTAGAAATTAATATTGTATGAATGTTGACAAAACATGAGAGTGGCTATTGGTCATACAATGATTCACTGTATTGTAGTTTAATATAGTGAATCTAATCTTCACAGTTTTGTGTCTGGATAAGGTCATTATCTTTTTTCTTCCATCTATTTTAATGTTTTTGTATTTTCACGTTTTCTGTGGCTGCCAGACTTCATGATTCAATTGCACGAGCAGCTTGGAGGCCTATTTCGTTGTTTAAACCTTTCCAGGTTTCTCCCACTTCACAACAAGGCCACCTAAATGCCTTAAAGGTACATTTAGTGCTGTTTAAGTGCTCGAGATGTGTTAATGTGCTTCCTACAAGGGTAAAAAGTCTCTAGTGTACTTTTATGTATTCTACAAGGCAATAACGTCTGCTCTGCACTGAATTTTGGCCAGCATCCAGATTATTGCAAGACGTATTTCAGCTTAATATGAATTACTGTAGACAGTGTTTAGTGCACAAGGCACCAGGTGCCATGTGAGATATTGCTGCTGCAAGAGATCCTCCACTTAGCATTGGTTACTGCTGTGGTTCTTACTGCCCTTGTTTTTCATAATAATTATTACATTCCCTTTCTAATTAATAACAAATGTATTTCTTGGTATTATATATCATCAAGGTACAGAAAAAGTAACACGATCAAAAATTAATCCAGCATTTGATTAATATTTTGTTTAATTGTAAGAGTAGCTTGTGGGGCTGTTTACATCACTGCAGAAAAAACAGGGCATGTCCACGGGAAAATAATGTTTCTTTTCAAGGAGTCTCAGATTTTAGTATTCATAATGAATTAATTACCTGGCATATGCAGCCATATGCACAGACAGCAAAAAAAAAACAGAAAGGAAAAAACTTTCTTTAAAATAAATATGGAGACGCAGGGTTAGGCGCTCTCTTGAATTTCAAAATTACTGGAAGCGCTCTTACTTCATATATTTACATTTATTTGACAGAGTGGTCAAATTATGTTAAACAGATAAACAAAAGCCCCCTTACATTCTGACTTTTTTGTTCTGGCTAACTGGTTCTGGCAGGTTTTAACAGCTCTGGCTAGCTAGCTCATTAAGCTGACACTGCTGCTTTGAAGCGTTTGCCTCCGGACTACTTTTTGGTGTTTCAGGCTGACTTTTTAACAGAAAGTGTTGATGCTGCAGTGTAGAGTGTCTCAGTTATTTAACTTTCACATAAGCCTTTTTAGCTCCCTCCTCCCTTTTTTATCCAAATGTGTTTGATATTTCTGGTCGTCACATTGAACAAGATAAGGCATTATAATGAGGATTAAGCAATGTGCATATAATATAATGCTATCTAACGGGTAAAGCTGGGTAAAGCAAACTTCCCAAGTATATTTCCCAACCTATTATTATTAAAAGGTTTATCATTTTTTATTTCCGTTAAACATTATCCTTCATTTTTTTTTTTTTTTTTTTTTTTTTCCCTTATTTTTTTTT
>VUQR01001847.1:49249-110996 GCA_015108515.1 Hemichromis elongatus | reverse complement strand
GATTCTGGTCCGTAAAAGTAAAAGTCCTGGTCTGGCACAGTTTAAATAAATATCTCCTCGTCGTCACAGAGGTCACGTATATTCTCAAGCTGCAGGTCCCACTGAGCACACAGTAAGACCTAGTTGAACTTTAGTCATTAAGAAAGTTCTACTGGCTCCAGTTTAATGACTTTAAATATTTTTTTCCTCACTCTTGATTAATTAATATTAAAAGATCTCTTCTTTGTCCTCTTTCTCTCCAAGCCTAGAAAGTCAGTCTGTTTGTTTTTCAAAAGCACTTAATAAAAATAAATACAACGAGCTATTAGTATTAACAGTCATGTGTTATTCAGTCACCAGTACAGTAGAAGATTCTTCTGGCCCAGGCTTTCATGCCCAGGCAGGACTTGATTGCTGTAACACTGAGAGGCTTTTCACAGTTTCTGCCAGAACTCAGGCAGCTGTCTGTCCTTTCAGTCCGAACTCGTTCTCTCTGAGTGCTTGTTTGCTCAGATCCTCCTGTCCTCAAGGTATTGTACAACGATTATTCTCCAACCCCCTCGTGACGCCTTCGTGTGTGCTTTTACCAGCATGACGAAGTATCGAATCAAGTCTCAGTGACCAAAGACACCACAAACAAGAGAGCCACTGTCTTGAATGCTACAGGGTGCCAATGGATGAAATATTCAGGACAAGCATCATCTTCTTTTTCAGTAGCACATGTTCCCATGTGTGTTTACAGAGGTGCTGTGAGCCAGCCAGAGCATGAGCTCGATGACTGCCACAACCGACAACAACCATGGTATAATATTTACATATTTATATAAAAAGAAAGTGTTTTCTTTAAGAAAAAAAAACCGTGTTGCATTTCCACTGTACTGTACACCAAAAAACAAACAAAAACACAAAAAGGAGATGCAAGTTGTACAGTATTCCCTGTTTTTTCTCTCTGTCAGAAAACACCTTTCACTACTGTCTGTTCACATTGGACCGACAGGCTAACAACCTTACTATGTGCCAGAGTCACTGGACTTGACTTTTGTGGAGAGTGAGACTACAGAGGGTTTGGGAGGGACATCAGGCTTGAGATATTTGATGCCCGTTCGAGGCAGTGATCCGTAGGAGCTCATTCCAGGCTGCCTTGACAGAGATATGCCCTGTGCTGTCATTTGTATGGAGTCCACCCTCTGAGGTGCAGGTGGTGGAGTCTCAACACGGTTGAAGCTGTGGTGTCTCGCCAAATGGGAGGAGTTAGAGGAGTTGGTGTTGTGTTTCTTGAGGGCGGAGGATCCGCAAGCAGCAGATGCCGATCCTTTCCGAAGCCCGTAGACTGACGAGTGGACCTCCAGGCGTTTGCCCATCTGTGGGACAGCAGGTGGGATGGTGAGAGAGGCCTCCCGCTGGGGCACACGAGGTGGCAGCACAGCATCTGGATCAGCCATGTTGAGATTGTGGCACGGGCTCTTCCCTGTCTTGTACTCCAGGGTGGCCCCCTGGTCGTCCATTACACCGTGGCCCATGCTCATATCACTATGATGGGGCTGCTCCACGTACTCATGTTGGTAGGACTGCTGGTGCTGCTGCAGGTGGGGCTGAAGCTGGTGCTGATGCTGCTGCAAAGGTAGGACTACAACGCTAGGGATGTGCCCCGGTGAAGCCCTCAGCGGCAGGTCTGTAGAGATAACAGGGGACCCCATTGGTGGCATGTCCTTGGTGCACGCGTTGATGAGGTTCTGGTTTCTCTCCCACTCACGGCTTCCCCGGCTGGGCTTACGACGTGGCTGCATGGGGGTGGATTCAGGCGTTGGCAGAGCCGCAAGGTCCAGGTGGTGCTGGTCTGCTTTTATGAGCATCTTCCCATTTGGCGTCAGTCTTCCATTGTGCATCAAGGGTGTGAGAATTGCCTCGGGGCGACCTTCTTTGGCCTGCGTCTCAAACAGACCCGTCAGCTTGGTTACGCTGTTCATGGATCCCCGGTGGGAGTGGAGGTGGTGGCTGTCCTTTTCTTTACGGCCTGCCAGGTCCATGTCTCGACGACGATGGTCACAGACACAGTAGACAATGATGCCAGAAAAGATAGCGCCCATGGCAAATGCTAGGATAACGGCGATGGCCAAGAGGGTTACAGGAACCAGCTGGTCACGACCCTTCTGGTAGCTCTCACGGATCACGCCTGCAGAGAGACACAGAGATGACATTCAGACAGGCAGACTAAAAAAAGATGTTTTGAAGCCAATTGTTTCAACGAAAATAAAGGAGCTGTTAAAAAAGATTCTTCTTAAAAGATGAAGCAAAACATAAAAACCAACGCTCAGTTACAATAATTAAGATATCTTCTGGGCAAAAAGATTAACGGTTTAAATAATTTCATGAAAAACATGCAAATGTAGAAGGATTTATTCCATCATAGGAAACATCTATTCAAAATTGTAGCTTCAAGTAGCAAGATTCAATGTTTCCCCCAAAAATCCAATCTCAGAGTGAAAATGTGTTTTGGAGGGGTGATTATGATTCACATTTTAAATCCCAGATAAAACCTTCTGCTGAAATGAAAAAAGATATGAGCTCCGATAAAGGAACCTGAAATACCCAAGCCCTTTCTTCTCATAGATGCAAATGGAAGACTTTTCATAAAGCTTGGATCCAATCTCATGAATCACAGAGAATACATTAAAAAGCCTCTGATTAGGCGCTAAATCCAATGAGCTGTGTCATCAGTGTCTTATGAAAGCGCCACTTTCAAAGACTGGCAAAGACGCACTGTGATACGGCCAAATAAAAGATAATTCAATAAAGGAAGCTATGGAGCATTTTAGCGTTGGGTGGGTGAGCGGGAGCGGCAGGTTGTATTTAATAAAACAGGGTCAACAACAGACTACACGCGCGCACACACGAGCGTGGATGCATGCACCTCCCACACGTGCATGCTCAAAGATGATAGCCTCCAGCCTGTGGATGAATGCCGACATCTAATGCAGCACACTATTCTTTGGGTTAAACACACCAGTCCACAGCCGAGAGATTTATAATGCCTTCACACATGACCTGTGGCCCGTACAGATCAGTTACCACAGATAGAGCCCACCTGCCTAATCCTCTATCATGTAAAGGGGCTACAGCAGGGGCACCGCTGGTCTCCACCATGTGACTCAGTTTCACGTGTGTAAGGCATCCATAGATTCCTCAACACTGAGGAATCTTTACCCCAAAATGCTAAAAAAAAAATCCAAAACAAGCTGGAATGTATGTGAAGTAATTTAAGCTGATATCCGTGAGTCTTTCCTAAACAGAGGAGGTTTGTTTACAATGAATCTGTGTTCTAAAATAAGCAGTAGGTGGGTGATATAATTTGTATAACAGCTTTTACAAATCAGACGTTTTCATTTACTACTAATCCAGCTACAGGTGGAAAAATTGGATGAAAATTTGTTTCTTGTTCCTTTTGTTTCACTTCTTTGAGATTGCTCTTACTGAAGTGCATTAATACAATATTTTCCCTGCCAACTTCAGACTCTGCCTTGTTAATCTTTTTCTTACTGATATTTTGAAATTCAGTTTTTGCAATTTGGAACAGTGACATGCTGCGCAAGAAACAGGACTGCCTGAGGTATTATTGCAGATAATGAAATATACAGTGGCTGCATGAATATAAACGTTTGTTCACGGGCAAACTGAACAACAGTTGTCAACAAGCAACAAGTCATTTCGTCCTTTTACAGTTTGCCGTCTTCACGAGTCACTTTCTTCATCTTCCTTGCAAATTTTTCAATTTGCTCTGTAATTTTTGAAAAGCAGTTTCCACAGAACAAACATTAGTTCCAATAATTCTCCGAAATCCTGAAGGAGCCGGGTAATCATGTTTGGCTTTTCAGCTCAGCGGTGTCACTGAGGATGTACTTGGAGAATATCTTCTTCCTGCGTTTCGTCAGTGAGACATAACACAGACACAGAGAAAGCATGGTAATCTTTTCTCATGGATCTGAAATCCACACTGTCTTAAACTAACATCCATAATCTCACTCGCTGCAGTCATACTTCATTAGCCCAACAACATGAGTTAAAACCCATTTTTCCTAGCTGGAGTTAAGCACTCTTTAGTCTCTGTCTGGACTTTGAAGCTCAACCTGGATAAGAAAGGACACTTACATTTACCCAGATCATTCCTCATTTATTATAAAAACAAAACTTCACCTTTCTCTTTAATAGAGTGCTGACAACATGCAGCACAGCCATAACTCGTTTAAAGTTAAACAAAAAGTTTAAAAAAAGCAGCTTTCCTGGCTAAAATCTTTCCTTATCGAGGACACGCTCAGCCGTGTGGATGGTGTGAGAAGTGATGAGTGTTATCTGCAGCGAAGCACCCACGTTTGACGAGTGTTATGCTGCGAACTTGCGTGACCAAATGGCCGGCCTGTCCGATGAAACATCTGCTTCCCATCTCATCCTGTAACATCTGAGAACGAGAGAGAGATACTTTTCCGTGCTGCTATCTTTAACTTTGACTTTCCCCTGTCCTCACTTAGATCTTTCATTTACACTTTCTGCTACTTCTCTCCTTTGCAGAAACAATGAATCACTTTTTTGACTTTCTTCTTGTTTCAGAGTGTTTTCTTTCACACTGTTCAGCTTCCATGTGGTAAGTGTTCAATTCAGTGGAGACCGGGAAGGCTGTAATTACAACCTTGTGATCTTTCTAAGTTATCACCCTTTAGCAGAAACAACAGCGGCGGTGGGGGCTGGGTGCTCTTTGAGAGTTGCTGGGTTAAATATTTCAGCGCACACAGAAGGGATGTAAAAGGGATTCAGCTTCACTTGAGATCAGGAGACCTGGAAATCTCCAAAGAACACTTATGAAGAAAAAAATAAAAGTGGAAGCATAAACAAGTACATCGGCAAATCTCTCGTTTTTCCATAATCCTTGTTAAAAGTAAATACTCTCATATGTCTCTGTCCGTGGAGATCACATAGAAACTGAAAAGAGGAAATCAAAGCTGTTATGAATTTTCATGACAGTGAATTTATTACTGCTAAAGGTTAACTTTCTGCGACTGAGCGTTTGGACTTCATATTGAATAACAAAGCCGGAGGGCGGCTGGGCCAAATGGTCGTCTGTTCTGGTGAAGGAGGTGAACTGTGGAGCTGGATCTTTGTCTTCTCTTGTGGGTGTGTGAGCCAAAGTTAAAACCCTATTTAACCTGCCCTGTAAGGCTCTTTTTTTCTTTTAAAGCTTTTATTCTTTTTCCTCCTCTCTTTCCTCCATCACTCACTTCTCCTGCACACGCAGACATTTCCAGAAGGTACTTCGCCCAAGGCCTTGGGTAAAACACAAAGAAAAAAAAAAAGAAAAGCTAAACTTTGAAGACTTCCATCTTTCAAGTGAGGAATTGTTTCTCATCCTAACATCAAAGAGGATGAAAGTTGCCACGGAGGACACCAAGGCCGTCTCAGTTGAATCACGGGACCTCAGGGTTTTGAATCAAGATGGCTATGCCGCTCATTTCTGATCATTTGCGATCTTTGTAAACTTTGTAAAACTTCCACTACTTGACCTTGAAAAGTATCAAAGTGTTGCTAAAACTCACAGATTTTCCGCTTTAGTCTCATCTTGTTGAGGTTCTGACTATACAGTGACTTATAATCTTCTGGTTTCGCTCTTGCCTCGCCCCCAGAATGCATCATAAGGCATCCTGCAGTTCAACACTTCTCTCAGCGGATGAATTGATTTGAATTTCACACCGCCTCGAGCCTCAACATTCAGATATTAAACACATATCTCAGATACTCAGATATGTCTTGCTGTCAAAACAGGCCGGGTCGGCAACACTTACTTATAAATCAGAAACATTGTAATCTATTGTGACTGGAACTTGTGAACGCTCTCTCTATCTGTCTGACACACACAGATGCTCTTCAACTCTTTTAATCTTTTCAGACGCACCAACTGACTTAAGCCCACAGAGCTTGTCTTTGTGTTGGTGTAAAGAAAACTTCAAAGGCAGTTAAAAATCACAGAGGGGTTACAGAGGGGGTCCTAACCTCTGACTGCGGGCGACTGCATAAAGACATTGTCTGCAAAATGATAAAAATCTTAATTGGGCTTAACTGCTACTTACTATGTTTCACTTGCTGAAAGATGAAACAGTGGACCTCACCAAGTACAGACATACGAAAGGATGAAAAACCAGATTATGTTAAGTGGTTTGCATTTATTTAATCTGAAGCGAGAGCTCTAAAAATGCCCTATTTTTTCATTAGGAACCAGTTTGTTGACATCTTTTGAAAAGGACACTGGATGGTGACAACAATTCATTAACTTCTATTTAAATCCCCTGTTAGGAAATTATCCCATTAAGTCTTGTGTATGTTTGGGTTAAGAGCCACTTAGGTGTTATTCAATATTAAAGCATTCATCAGACAATCCTGAGTCAGAGCAATGCATACTGATGAGCGAGTTAAGATATAATTAAACCCCTAATTATATTATTCAGCACCTCAGGTATTAACATTGATGTACTAACCTATCCAACTCCCTGCATACAAACTGTAATATTTAATAGTCACAAGATATCAGCATAAATTAAACATCCCATTTTTCATCAGCTATTTGATGCCTTGACTTGACAGCGCTCCCGTTTGGATTACTGGGTGATAGATTTTTACATGCTGATATACTGAATACAAAAGGTCCCTCACAGCAGAGTTTTACTGCAACTGTTAAAACAGCTTGTCGCTATTTAAACAATGTAGACTTTTAAATTATGTGTGCGTTCGTGGCTATAATCTCGAGTTCTTTCAATTAATATTCAATCTCGATGAGTCACTGTAATACAGCTGGTGACCCACCGAAGTGTATTTCACCATGTCAGCTGCAGAAAATGATTTCTGTGTACCACTGGAGTGCTATGTGTGTGCTAATACGCATTGTATTTCATTGAATCCATAAAGGCAGCCATTGGTAATTGTTTAGAAATGTTTTAGTGCTCAACAAGAGAACAAAGCCTCGGCTTGTATCTACTTGATGAGGGCTCACTCATGGACAACGTGAACATAACTGTTTAAATCCAGTTCAAAGTATAATAATGACAGCTGAATGTGGGTTAGACAAGCTTCGAGAGCACAAAGGGATGAGCCGCAGTGATATGAGATTCAGTCTCACATGGGCGAGAGACAAAGCAAAGCTTTTGTACGAACCGGCAACGGTTAGGGGGTCTTATTAAAAAGCGTAACTGAAACATAAAAGTGGAAAAGTAAGCAGCAAATGTGTGTTTTAAACAAAAGCAGTTTGAGAGAACAATAAGCTAATCAGTGGAGGAAATTATGGCTTATGGCTTGACGTCAGTCTGGGAAGTGCGTAATGCTGGGAACGCATCCAGTTCGCTGTTTCTATTATGATTCACAATGAGCTGCGAATAATTCATCTGCTTCACAAAGACCCAGCCCAATCTTTGACCAGTAAGAAACACTCAACCGAAATCCACTACTTAATTGCGAAGGTGTCGGAATGACAGGAACATGGTTGTGGGAACATTTAATTAAACATTTTTTTAGTCTTTGCCACACACACAGACATTCACCCTGCCCTAAAGGGCCACTCCATAAACTTTTAACTTAAATCCTATCATCCTACTTTACAGGATTAACCTTAATCCTATCATTCAACTGCAAGGACATATGAAACTACTAACATTAAATTTCCAAATCTGCTAAACCTCATAGGCTCCTTTAAAACTTCAAGAGCCAAGTGCATTATCTGACAGTGAGCAGAGTTCGTGGTAAACTAAGTCTAAGCCTCTATTACCTCAAAACCTCTTGGCTCACCTACAAAAGAGAGCATTCAGAAACAAGAGCCATATCCATAATAATCACACAACCAAGAAAATAATCTTTTATCTTTTTTTCTACTCACAGGTTGCAAAAGAAATACATCTACATGGTAAAATGTGATAATTACTGTCCACATTGGAGATTTTGACTATGCCCTCTTCTTCTATTTACCATTAGCTATTTTTGATTGAACTGTTGGAATCAGTGGTTAAAGCCGTCCCTATACAATATAGAAGTTTCCTTTATTGGCTTTTGTTTTTTTCTAACAGTACAGGATTCATTGTTTTTAAAATCCGTCACTTAGCTCGTCTTTTGGAATAGAGCTGGAGGTTAAATTTAATACAATGGAGTGCAATACAGCAATGCTTGGAACAATAATTTGACTGTAAACAAACTTGTGCTATTTTCTCTGCTATATAATTGAACATTTTCCAGGTAAATGAAAAGATTTAAGATTGACAGGGCATCCCCAGTAACTACGGTGAGATGTTCAGTCAACTGCTTTCCAGCAACTGAGATGAAGTAAAATTCAAGACTTTCTGTCATAGAAAGAAATGTGCTGCAATCCTGTCTGAGCAGGGTCATACTCTCCTTCTATCATACCAGCCTCACCTTGGCACACAGGTGTCAGAGAGCTGCCTGCAGCTGAAAATAACCCTTGCAGAGCAGCTGTCAGATGACAACAGCTATTAATGTGAAAACCTGACACTGAGGGAAATCATACCTATAAAAAAGTACAGTTGTTGTTTTGCAACAGGTTTTTTTTAATCAGAATTTTATGCTGTACAAGACACAGATTAAATCCAAAAAGAAGTTTTCTTCCTCTTGTTTCCTCTTCAGTGTGGTAATACTTAATGGTACTACACGAGAAAACAATACATTTCGTTAGATAACTATGGCCTCTAATACTTGCATTTACTCTCTTAATAATTTTGAATACTAGTTTATTGTAAGAATTGCACTTGCTGCCTGAATTATGTGTAATACTCAGGCATTAAAGCTACTGCAGAAATGTCTATATGCTACACTTTACACTCAAGGCAACCAATAAGTCATAGTTTCTTAAAGCGATAATGCTTAACATCAAGCTCTATACATTAGTTAACTGGTAATGAGGAAATAATAATTGTCTTATTAAAATATGATGAACATATATAGCATCATTAACAAGTTAGACTACATAACATATTGAGAAGCAAGCTCCTTTTGGCTTCCCCCCTTATTTGTCTTATTTGCAAGCTACACCATCGTACGGTTTATACAGCATATGCAACCATCCTCGGGATTTAGGTTCCCCTGGTCTAAAGTTTGGCTTTTGTTATAACTGTTCCTTAAAAGCATTACATACACTCTAAATGGTGAATCAAACCTATACAGTTTATTGTTAGAACATGACTAATGTTTTTTTGTTACTAATATTAATACAAGTTGTATTATTATATTTTTTTCACTTGAAAAGTGGAAAACAAAACCTGCCAAAGCAAACATGTGGAGGTAAATGATAAGTTGACCCATTGAAATAGGGCAAGAACCAAAAATAGTTTTTTCTATTATACATCCTTTAGTTGTTAACTATGCTTTTTTTTTTTTAATAGTTTTTGCTTTTGCAGAGCATCTCTTGTGGTTAGGGGTTATGGTTATTCAGTAAATTCAATTAATTAAACTGTCTCCTGCTTCATGCTGGTGCTGATTTTATAAAGGCTTACTTCAGGTTCCTAAATATAACTCTAAAGCTTAATACAAGCCTTTACATAAAAATTGAACTGGACTTTTGTGACCCTATTTTGTTGACCACAAATAAAATACTTAATTGGAAAAAGTTTTATTCTTATTAAATGCAGTTAATAAATCCATTCTGTTGATAATCTGGGTGGAGTTGTTTGTTTTCCCAAAATAAATATGCTGTAGAAAGCATTTGTAGGTACATTTAACTGAATTCAGTCTCCTGTATTTAAGTATGACAAGATACCAGTTTGGTTGAAATTCCCAAACCCATGTTTACAGGAACACTAATGTAATTATCATTTTAACAAAGAGCTTGAACATGATTAATCACTAGAAGACTCTTGTTGTGGCCCATTGCTAGCTAGACTTTAACATGGAAACCAGTTTACAAGTCTAAATGCAATCTAACTAAATTAACTGTAAAAATGTGCAAAATAGTAACTGAAAATAAAATGTTTAGCAAAAGCGGTATTGTAAACTGTAAAAAGTAACAACTGCTTGCTGTTCACGTTTTTCTTCTCAAAGGCATCTGGACTTACTGTTCACAACTAGAGTCACAGAAAATGCTTCATCACAGAAAACATCCTGTATTTTTAGAGCAATTTGTTTCACGGTTGCACCACATGTACAGTTTGATTGTTTTTTTCACATTCAGCTATTTTGGCGTTAGCTAACTAAGCATAAATATAGACTGAAAGGGTTAGAGAGAAACAATATCGTTCCCTTTGTTTATCTACAATATATTATTTCCTCTCTGATTTACCTGATTCATCTTTTCTGTTCCGGTCTTTCAGCTCTTTCATTCACCTGCTGTCTCTTTACCACTTTGTTCAATGCTACATTATTGCCCTGTTCTGTCTAATAAATCTTTATCATGTGTACCTCAATCCCTTCATTTCCCAAGTCTCTTTCCCCTCTTGTCTCGCTCCATCCCCCTTTCCTTCCACCTCTCCACTTTCCTTTTCCCTTGGATAGCTGCTGTAATGAACCCATAAATTGGAGCAACACAGCGGTGGCTACAGGTCGGGTTTAAGGGGGAGGGGTGGATGTAAGTAGGGAATGAGGTGGGTAGATCTGAGCCTGCCAGAGAAAGGGAGACAGGTAGGAAAAAAAAGCAGAGAGAGCAAAGTGGGGAGCAGAGCAAGGATTCATTCCTGCAGACAGGGGAAGAGATATGACTACAGTTGGAGAAGAGGGAGACTGCAAGGGGAGAAACTCAGGAGGAAGAGATACAGAGATGGTGGAGGAAGAGAGGGGGAGGGGCATTTGAGGAAGGTTTCTCCATAAATTGGTTCAGGAATTAATTTGCGCTAAGGTAAGGTGTAGCCTTGGAACATGCCATCCCAGTCAGATGAGAGGTCCTGTGGAAGGGAGACTGATCACAATGGCAGCAGATGGTGGAAAGGCAGAGCTGGTGGTGGTTTGGGGGGGTTGGATGAGTGACAGGAGGACAGACGAGCAGTGTATGGTGGAATGACAGAAGTAGAAGAAAATATAACAGAGGCAGATGATGCCCAGAAAGACAGACACACAGACATATACATAGACAAACACCGAGCTCAAATGTACTGTGAAACACAAGCAGCCACCTGACTACTGTGATGGCCCCACTGGAATGGCAGACAGTGCTGCTGTTGGGTGCTAAATATCATTCGCGTGCATATACTCATCACTTTGCAGCATTTCTAATTACTCTGGTGGTGCTGGACTAATACATATTGGCAGCACTGTAATATTCATTAGCAGATAAGATTCCACAATGTCTCAACTGCAAATGAAAAAGTTAGGGGCGTAATTGTAATTTGTTTTAAATCACGAATAGGCTCGCAAAAGAGCTTGGATATGAGCTAATACATTTTCACTCAAGCATAAACTTGAGATTGATCGGTTAAATGTTTATGCCTGATTTCCTCTGCAAAATAGGCTGCGTGGATGTATTTCTTTGCAATTAAAATGCAGATAAAATGACTTCTTTACTTTCTTCTTCTAATATAGCGTATTCATGTTTGGGTTTTCACTCTCATGCATGCAGTTTGCTAAGTTTTCACAGTACAGTTGACACCTGAAGCCAATCATACTGAGGGAGACAGGAAGGAACAGGAGGAAGGATGGGTGGAGCGGGAAATGAGTACTCTTGATTGTGGTGCTCAATTTGCCATGCTGAAAGCATTAAGCTGTATGGAGGCAAAACTGTGCTTAATACCATCAAAGCAATCAACACAGGAAGAAAGGCAAATATATAAATAGCAAAAAAAAGACGTAGTGTGAGATCAAGCCATGCAAAATATCGAGAACTGCTCACAAGAAACCACGCAAATCAGTAAAATAAGAAAAAAAAAATCATCAGAGCCGACTTTCATAACGAAGGAAAAAAGAAAAGACTGCTGAGCTAAAATTGAACAGATAAATAGTGACACAAGCTGCAAAAGTGTCTCATAGAAATGATAATAATAAGAATAATAATAATAATGATCATACAGAAAGAAAAAAAACAACAACAGCAGGAAGCATTGTATTGAAATGTGAAGTCCTCTTGCAGTTACCTGAGCACGGAGTTACCCACAAATCTCCCGAAATCAGAATGCTATTCTTGGAAAAAGCTATTATCCTAAGACAGCTTTAGCTCTCGTTACGTTTGATTCTTAGCATTTCTTGCCATTCCTCATTGGGTTACACCTGCTCAGGCAAAGGCAACAAGGGGAGCGACAGCATGTTGTGATGCTGGTTGTAGGCATGCTGTCTGAAGTCTCTGCCACCATTGTGCTTGGATCTACCTACTGGTGCTTAACTGCTTCCAGCTGACGCGCTTCAATCACCGCTATGCCTCATCACTTTATTCCATAGACAGGAGACACTTAAAATGTGAACCAGTGACTTTAGCTAGCCCCAGTTTATGGTTCTCTTGTGAAGACATTGCATTTGAGTCATACCGCCATGTATTTTTAAACTCTTTTGAAATGTATTTATTCAGCGCAGGTAAAATCAACCCGTCAATCTTACTTGTCAACACTTCAGCATCTTCAAAGTCTCTTCCAACCCTGTGAATAAGAAAGTATTCTGTATGTTCTTTCTTAGGTTGAAACTGAAAGATGCATGCAAGTTTTTTTAACACTGACTTCAGTAAGGAGACATTTTAGACTTAGCTTGTTAGCTGATTTTTCTGTCTTTCTTAATTTCTTTACATTTAGTATGTTTATACTATACTACTGTATCTTTTAGGCCACAGCCATAATGAAATATTAATGTTATTTTAATTAATGTTTCAGGGCATGAACTGCATAAACTAGCAGAAACATGTTGCATGTTGCTATAATGGCTTCTAAGCTTTGTCTGTTAAAGTAAAGAGCAGGCTGGATTGGCAGCGCCGCAATGACCTTTTTTCTTTCCCTCTACGATGTGGGTTGTCCCTCTCGTCTCCTCCCCTTCTTCCCTTTTCACTCTGACTCATTTATCCAGTGAGCCGTCCTTGAGGCGGTACAGCATTAGGCAGGTTGTTAACACAGGAGAAAAGGGCGTTCAATGTCATGTCACTGTGTCGCAAAGCATGACAGAGCTGGGGACTGGGCCATCTTCCCGAGGAAATAAATACATCGCCATCTTCCTTTTCAGGGTGTAATGGTCTGGATATTACATCTCCTGTGGGGCATTACAATCCACGGACAATAAATCCATCCTACAGAGTGGTGTGTGCATGAGGGTTAGTGTGTGCATAGCCTACATGCTACCTTATGACCACAGAATGTCTATGTGCATGTACCTACAAATGTAAATGTGTGCACATATGTTTCAGTGGGGGGGTTTATGTGCACAGTGTGAAGCAATTTGTCCCCTAGAGAGAAAGCGATCCACCATCTCTACACTTCGTCAGCTGGAAGCAGCTAGGCGGCCGTAAATCTCAATTAGACAAACCCTTCCCCTCCCCTTTATCCCTCCCTTTCCCCCCTCCCTTGCCACAGGTGACAATGGACCAAACTGACTGCTACTGTGACGTTCCAAGGCTTACCATTGGCTTCTGGTTGAGTCTGAGAGGGTACGGCCATGTAGGGGTCCTCCCCTTTGTCTGAACTCATAGGGGGGTCCTTCCGCTCCACCATGCGGCCCCGCCCCAGGGGGCCATCCGCGGCCTCAGGGAGGGCCGAGGTGGGAAGGGAGAGCGTGTGGTGGTGACGGTGGTGATGGTGGCCTGCCGGACACAACACAGGTTAACTGACTCTCATGGCAGTCAGGGACCAGCTTCAGTGCGTGAAAGCACAGCAGGGGTGCTTACACACACACACACACACACACACACACACGAACTAGCACACACTTGCTTGGCTGTGTAAGGCAACAAAGTGTGACCCTAGGCAACTCATTAGTGAATGTGTTCGTGTGTGTGTTTCTTTTTGTCTGTCATTCTCAGAGTCTCTATATCTTTATCATTCTCCCCCCCTCCTGTTCTGACTGACACTGTTGGGCCCGTCACAGCTGAAAAGAGTACAATTGTATTTCTCTACAATCACCGTAGGGTGCCTGCCTTTGATATGAAGGACAAGAGACAAAATTTCTTTTCCATCGCTCCTGTCAAGAAGTCTGCCTGTAACTTTTCTCCAGCTAAAGTGGTTCTTTCTCTGCTCCCTTTCGTCCTGCTCCCTTTTCTCAAGCTAGCTTTAAATCTGTCTTTCCAATCATTTCTGCAGCAATGTTTAATTCATTTCAATGTGCACCAATGGCTTCTCCAACTCAAAGTTGCAGTCTGTATCAAAGAGCAGCCGAAAGAAAATTAATATTCATTCTAATAATTTCTGAGCCAAAATGTAAGTATTTAAGTATTAAAGTATTTTGCAGCTCCACTTCTAAACTGTTAAGATTTCCTGCTTTTAGTTATACAATACAATACATTAAGTAACTGTACTATACAAAATACATATTACTTTCATCATGTCTTAAGATGTAACATTTAATTAGATGGGATATAATTTCATTATCACATAGTGTTTACATACGTCAATACATTTAACTGAAAAAGTTTGGCATGCATAAAACTCTTTGGCAGGTGTTTTTATCAGTTTCTGAAACAAACACATGTCTATCCTCTGCGCAGCGGAGAAGCTGCTGTTTTTGCATTGCTCTTAATTCTTAAATTATCTTCGAGTTTGTAATAAAACCAAACCATCTGCAGAGGAGTATTTTGGCTTGGAAAGCTGCCATCTTTGGAAACCAGTGTTGCGTATGTCCCCATGCATCTGAGTCAACACAGAGGGCACGCTCAGAATAAAACGCTCCCTGAAAGTATCTGATAAACTGTTTACCTGGTACAATTTTCCTATCGATGCTTCTTACACCCCTCGGAAACTCGTTGAATCCCACCGTTAATTTTAACTGAGGTGATTTTGTGGAGCACTTTTATTCTATTTGGGCTTTTTAAACTGATTATAAGCAGAATATCAGGCTCCATGTAAATGTACCCATTAACACTGAGCAAAATACACCAGCTGTAGCTCAGAGGAAATAAATGCAGTGCTACTGCAACACAGTACTTTTTCGTTTGTGGAGGAGGGATCATACCTCCCTCCTCTCTGTCCAGCTTTGCATACATCTCATACAGTCTGTGCGTGCCTGTCTTTGTCTGTCTTAAGTTTTCTAATTTTGTTTCATAGGTAAAATTTCTACATAAGCTTTGCTGGAGTGTTTATTTTCGAACCATGCTAATCACATTACCATCCCACATGCTTACAGTTAAGCCACCCTACACAATTCTGAAGAAGCTATACATTGTTTTTAATGTAATGAGCAGCTTTTTTTGTTTTTAATCTTCCCTAGATGCAGACTGACAACACTTTTATCAACAGCCTCTTGTGGAGCTCAGCCCCCAGTTACCATTTTGACACGCTATCTCCGTGAAGGAGGTGACAGCAATGTGCATGCGCGTGTGTTCTTTTTCAATATGTGTTTATGCGTGTGTTTGAAGGTGGGGAGGCATTTCAAAAGGCTAAGGTTGATGCTGCTGGTAGAGTACGCACAACAGGCACCTACACAACACCACCCAGAGCCGCCTCCTCTTCTGTGTGGCGTGGCAATCATTAAAATGATTTATTTAACTATTGGCCCAAGGCTGAGAGATTAGTGTGACAGGCCTATTTTATAATTCATTCCCCCACCGCCAGGGGAAGTGCAATTTAGGCAGATGACACACATAGAGAGAGCTTGGAGCCTCAGAGCTCTTCCACGGATCAGGGGAGAAAAAAAAAGGGGGCCTAAACTGCCGACGGATGCACATCTCTCTCTCTCTACAGATTAAAAGAGAGGCAAGGAAGTCTAGTCTGGAGTAGGAGAGAAGAGAATGGAAAGAGGGCATTTATTTATCTTCAAATCCATATCAACCACTGACAGATAGCTGGAAGAGCTGAGACTTTGTTTGGGGCGGGGGGTTGTAAACTAAATGTGTTTAAGTGTGTGTCTGAAAACACACAGCCCAGCCTGTGGGAGCATATTCAGCGCTACAGGGGTGTACACCAACACAGATGCTTTTTCCATGACCCTGGATTTCCAAAAGGAGGGAGATTCACAGTGGGGGTACAGCCACAGGAGGGTTAGTGAGAGAAAGTGCTGGGCTTTCTGATACGGCTTCAAAATATCTATTCTTGTCATTCTGTATGGATCTGGCTGTTTTGATCTGGCAGCTGTGAGGTATGTGTGAGAGAAAGAGAGATTCACTAAAAACAAAACTAATACCTCCTCCGATTAGATAAAAATAAGGTGGATGTGCGCGTAGGTGTGGGTGATATGGATAAAAGGGACTTTACTCCGGGCTAATCACATCTGTTTATCATTCCTTAAAAAGACTTCAGTGAGGAAAATGGTATCAATAGGCGGCAGTGAAGCGTGATCGTAATGTTGTGTTGTGGGATTAAGAGAGTAAAGATATCTGCTAGGAAAAGAAGCCAGCCGTAGAACAGTGTGCATGTATGTCTGTGCATGTTTACATTAGCCCTTTTGAATTAAGCATCTCAAACTGTGCAAAGAGTCTGTGCAGTTAGCGGGAACATATTTCCAGACTCTAAACAGGCCGGTTTGATTCCTCTCTCTCGCTCTCTCTCTCTGTCAGCCCATATCCTGTTTAATGTGCATGCTGAGGTATTTCTTTACCACCAAGGCCTTTAACCACTAACAACTAGATCTATCCAATTAGCAAAGCAAAGGTCAGGGATAATCGATGCTGTTGCACATGGGGATAAGGTGATTGGGCACTGGGAACAAGGAGGGGGAAAAGAACTAATAGAATCACAATCAACATTAAAGACCTTTAATTCTGATTTCTATCACTACGACCTTTATTCTAAACACTGCGAGGAGCGCAGGGAGATGAGCAATGAAAGTGACCGAGTGTACTTTAATGTTTCATTACCTTCGTAACTGGAAGGGACGTCTATCAAAAAGAAGGAGTGAAATCAATTCAGTTAAAACCTTGAGTCATTAATAACCCTTCTTTATACATGTGGGAGGAGTTTTCATTTCCTTGAGAGGGGATGACTGACTGACTAGATGAAAAGGTGTGGCTGAAGTTAAAGACTAAAGGGAGATGAAATGCAGCTCCTGTCTTTTATTGGATTGCCAGTGCAGGACATGTGGGGTACTTACCATTCAGGGCCACAAATGTATCTAGAAGAAAAAGAAAAGAAATGAGGGAGAGACCTGTTATTGCTTGCAGTAAAGGGAGCTTATGCTTTAACATGATCAAAAGCCATGACTTTTAAAGTAATTTAAAATCGACTGGCTGCTCGATATTCTCCCAGCCCTAATCAGTGGTGATCTATATAGCTTCTAAAGCTAATGAAGGTCCAACACTATGGGTTCCCTTGACTAAACATACTAATGAAACCAGAGGGAAAACACACCGCCTTTATTTACTCTCAGTAAACAGTTGAAATTGAGATGAGATGAACCAAAATGAATGATTTAATATCAAATTGTTTTGAAGTTTCTTTCGCAAACTGAGCTGCTCACTAGAATATCAACAAGGTTTCCCGTTGGATAAACCCAAGCTGTTGTTTTGGACATGAAAAAATAAGAAATACTGTCTCTGTATATGCGCCATTCACTGTTGTAGAGTAAAAGAGGCCTTTTCGAGAATATTGGGCTGACTCGGTTGAGAGCCCCTTCTTGTTTTGTGTTTCCGAATGAACCCTGTGACTGCTCACAAACGAAATCCCTTCCCTGTGTTTCACTGAATGTTTGTGTTGTGGTTTCAAAGTGATTTGCAAGAAGGAACTCAGTCTTTCAGCAATAGGACACAGCACTCTATTGACCGGGGGGACCAAAAAGCAGCGGGAAAACAATGGAGGAAGATGAGGGCCGAAAGGACAGATGGACGGAAGTGGGTGAAAGAGAGGATTGTGAGAGTGGAACAGGCGGATGGGAAAAAGGTAACGGCAGCAAAGAAGCACACGGAGAGCTGAGAGAAGAGGGAGATGGAGTTAACAAAGAAGAGAGGAATGGTGGTGGGGGTGGTTGTGTTGGTGGTGCTGGTGGGGGTATAGAGTGAAGGAGGAAAGATAAGAGTGAAGAGGGCCTGCTTACTTTGGCAGTCTCCCAGGCCATCTGTGTTGCCATGCTCCACGTCCTGCTCAAAGGCTGATCTGCAGGGAACAGAGACATCATGGTCAGCAGTGGAAAACAGGCCAGGCCATGCAGGCTCACCACACCTAACAAAGTAACAAAGCTATAGGAAAGCAACCACAAAAAAACACCACCAATTGCAGCACAATCTATGGTAACACACAGTGTGAGCTGCAGAAAGCCCTTCGCTGGATCAGAATCAAAGAACACCTAGCAGATGCCCTGGAGACCTAAAATCAGTGGCTATGAAGAATGCAAGCAGGTTAGTAAATCCATAGCTGGCACAGGACTTATTGCCAGCAGTGTTGATAAAAACAGATTTTCTTTTATATGACTGCAATAAAAACTATTATCTCATGCTCTAAAGCTTAAAAAAGTGTTTAACAATTTGTATCCCTAATTGCTTCCTTGATGGGAGTTACATGGGACCAATTTCTTCATCTACAAGGTAAATGTGAAACTAGCTAACCCAGCTTAGTGCAATAACATATGTGGAAAAACATGGAGAAATAGCCTCAGTCATTACCAGCATATATGTTGTTTGCTGAAACACTAAAGGTAAATATAGGGAACTTTATTATTAACGCAAAGGCATGCTATTTTGGGTGTATTAGGTGTATTTCCCAATTTACTACTTTCACGAGAACTTTACTTTGTACAGTCTTGTCTTCTATTACAGAATGCAGTGTGCGACTCAACTCGCTTTAGAGGAGATGAGTGTGTAGTTACAATCACATGGGCCAAGATCAGAGCAGTGAGGGGTAACCGTGCTTGAGGGCCATCATATGACACAGAGGGAGAGAGTTTAGAGATGTGATTTTCTGATGCAATCTGCACCAAGACCTGTTTTCTCCCCGAAAGACCACCGAGCAGGCAGTAAGAAGATCTGTGAAACAGAGCGGACCAACTGTCAAGCAGGATCACGATCACGCATGACAGCTCTTCACAGTCCTCCTTAGCCTACTCCCCTCATCTTCTGCTGCTACTGCTCCACCTCCTCCTGCTTATCCACCCGCCTCCCACCTTCTTCACCCTCCACTGGTCACAATTAGAGAATAAAGAATTATTTTCTAAAACAGCATCGTCCAACCTTTGTGGCCTGATCAGAGTTGAAAATGAAAATAAAATGAAAATGAAAATGAAAATGCTTTGAAAAAAAGCAGTAGATTTAAGAAGAACAGTTGGACCCCTGTTGTTTCATACTCAGATCATATGTTTTGCGATCACTCTAAATAGTCACAAATAATTTTACTATTCTTTCTTCTTTTTTTTTGCCCTGGTTTAACAGAACCTTAATTTGAAAGGAGACGGTTAATTTTACAGTTTTGATTGCTAATTTCCCCTTTAGTTTCAAGCACAACAACAACAACAGCCACTACACAATAGCAGCATCCTTTCCTTCATATCTGGGGGTACAGTTAATCAGCTTATCAGATTTGCTTGTCGTCCACAGTCATAATCACAAAGCAGATGCAGAGTTGCACATTTGAACCTGTCTAAGCACAAATACAGTCCAGGCACTCTAGGAATCTGCTGGATTTTCCGCAACAACATCATTACCTCGTCCCACCCTATCACAAAATATTATTTGGCCTCCAAAACACAGGTGCGTCATGGTTTCCAATTCAGCCTGATAATAGCACCAAGGAGGGCAAATTAGTAATGAGCAGACATGCTATACAGATGCAGAGTCTGGGCTTTTCTTGGCGCATATAAAGTGAATGAACCAAAGTGCGAACCTTTAGTTAACCGGTTCACGTCCCATGGTGGCTGCATTATAGCAACAGAAGTGCAGTCTGCTCGAGTGTGACATTACAGATGGTTCAGCTTGGGGTTAAGATCCCACCGAAACTACATAATGCATATTTAAATCAGATTCAAGCTACACTGTACATAACTGGAGGCAGCCAAGCCCTCTATTTTATATTACCTTGCATCAGACATGATTATTATGTGAGATATGTGGTTGCACAGAGAACTGCTTGCTGAAAATGCAGGTCAGGCATAATAGCATTAATTATTCATATCAGAAGTGAATGGGCGGCCAGGGATTTCATATACTGGGTGTACAGTGTAAAGAGAGTAAGCATAATGTTCCCTCAAAGTCACCCATTCATTTTGATTCATGGCTTTGATTTACAAAGGATCAGGGGGCTCACAAGAGCACATTCACTCAGTTTAATCCAGAGAAAACTCACTGTAGTGTTTTAGACAATGGCAAAAAATCACTGCTGATGCTCATAACAACATAACGGGGTTTGTTGTTTACAAAATTAGAACCATCCAGGATCATATGCAATTAAATGTATGAACACTGGGCAACTAGGGGCCATATTGCAGGAAACCAGAGTGCAAGCTGTTTATAGGCAGCGGGTATAAGAGGCATAACTTCACATGGGAAAGCTGGCACACTAGCGTCAGGGCCAGATGGAAGAAGAAAGGAGGGGAGGGTTACAAGAGAGAAAGAATATGTCAGAGGAAAGATAGAAAAAGAAAGATGGGTAAAAATAGATGTGAAGACAAGGATGGATATAAGCAAGTAACGTGTGGCTGATTAGGTAGACAGTCAAGGAAGCAGGCTTTTGTTGTTTAATTTTAATGAGGAGAATGGAAAGTGAGAAAAGCAGAATGAAATTGTCTTCTCTGCAGGGATCCATTTGTGTAAGCAAACAACAAAATGTCACCGACTCTCCCCTCCCTTATTTTATCCATCCTTCTGTCCAGCCTGGCAAATGTTTTGAATGGCTCACCACAGACCTGCAGTTCCTATCAGATCTAATCCCCTCCCTCTCTCACTTAAAAATATTGTACAGTAAAGGAGCGAGGTCATCTGCCCTCTTAATGCCTGTGTGTCCGCTCCTGCTCCTCCTGCTGTGGAAACTCAATCAGAACAGTCCACCGCTTTGGCTTTGCAGAGTAATAATAGGATGGGCAGTGTGCTTGTGTGTGTGTGTGTGTGTTTTTTCCCCTAAGTTTTGAGTGTGCATGCGGGAACGTGTGCCTTTGGTGTATTGGCATGGCAGACCAATCATTTTGCAGCAGGGGGATCAAATTCATTCATCGTCAAATAGCCAGTGGAGCACCGCGCCTTTTGTTATGACTTCATCTGCAAAATGTTTTTTCCCACCACAAAACTCCATATGCTGTTTGTTCAGAAAGCATAAACTGGTTCTGTGTCATGACTACAGCCACAAATTATAGTTACTGCGACCATCCAGCTTTCCCGAGCGCTGCGTACCAAACCCCGAGCCCGCTGCAAACAACACTTTCCTTCCATTCATCCTTCCAATGGGCCCTTCAGCTGAAGGAAATTGCAGTTACAAACCATAAAATTAGAAAGATCACAGATATGACAAGCAAGGAGAGGACTGGCACCAGGTATGACAAAAAGGCAAAATGCTGTTTTACTAGTTCGATTCAGCCAATTTCAAAGCGGTCCACAGAAACAGTTTAAATGAAAAAATACACTGTTAGGGATAAAGGTATAATGAGATAATGTGGTGGGCATAGTGTTTGCATCTAAATACTACAATACCCATGAGCCTCAACTGCAGCTGGAGGATAAGGAAGACCAGCAGAATAAAACAACTTAAGAAGCAAACAAATAAGTGCTAAATTTCCACAGAGCATATTAACCAGCTTACTAACTTATATAACAGTATATGAGTTATTGTATGATATTTAATACATTTTAAGGGAGCCAAATACCCAAAGCATGCAGCTCCTTTGACTTCAATAGTCATTATTACTTACTTGGCATTGCCAACCACCTGTCTGCAGGCTCCTTCTGGGACCCAACCACAGTATGGGTCTCTGGAGGCTATACAGGACCTGGAGAAAAATTGCAAACACAATTAGGCCCATTCTGAACACGAGTATGCTGTTTACTTCTTTCAGAAGGAATCGACGTTGTTCAACCACTTGAGTAGGAATGATGATTTAATAGAGAAGTAGCAAACTTACTTCTTGCACCGCCCGTGCCTTTCACACCGAGAGAGCGGCACTTTAACCACACAGGAGGTGAAGGCGACCCACAGAGCATGACTCTTGCTGTCTATCTGGATACCTATGATGCGTTTATCTTCTACTCCATCTATGCTGCACCTAGAGGAGGAAAAGAAGACACAAACTGATTGCTGTGTATTCTTTTTTTCACCTGATTTATTGTGCTTTTCAGTAGATGCTGTTAAAATGGTGAATGCTCAATAAAATACAGCCAAAATTAAAAATAATTTTAACAGTTTCTTCGGCTCTTGGATCCACATGGTGCCAAAGAGAGTGGATATCTATAATCAGGTCTTGTCAAGCACAGCTCTGACTGTGATCGCGAGAAATCACCTGCTCTTTAACTCTCCGGTTTGCAAGGGGTAGCCAACCAGAAAAAATTGGTTTAAGGTGCGGACTAGGAGCAGCTAAAATACTATAATTTCATGGAATGAACTAAAGGTCCAGCATAAGATAAATGAGGAACATTAGCAAAGCTGATCTAGAGTATATCGCCCTCAACTATATGGTAGTTTAAAGACAGAGTCTAGAGAAAAGTTGGACATCGTAAAATGAGATTTAGCTCATTTAATGAAAGAAAGGGGAAGATTAGGATGTGGCAGAGAGACAAACTGTGAGGTCAGGGAGGACAGAGATAATGCTGGACTTGGGAACATGAGGTCACAAACAGAGCGGGAGATAAAGAGAGATAAAGAAAAGGGTGATACAGATACAACAGATAAACAGACAGATGGGCACTGTGAGCAGTCAGCAATAACACTGCACTTAACTGGAGAATCCACTAACTCAAAGCCCCCCCAGCTCCAACATTCCTCCGTCTCAGCTAGTCTTCTTTGTCTCAACAGCCCCATAGGAGTGCACTGTAATCCCTCTGGGGCGTGTCAAGCATCACTCTATCCCTTCTCTCTCTCTCGATTCCTCTGTATATTCTGCCATCCAACTCCTGGGATTTAATCTTTCCTTCGCAGAGCTTTGGTCCTGTATTAACGCTCTAAATTGGGGCTTACAGTCCATCTACACCGGGTAATGCACAGCAATCAGGCCTACACTGATCCAGCCGGCCAGGCAGGGAAGCAGGCAGGAAAAGTCACACACCGTATGCAGCTAAAGCCAGATGGCCATCAGCCCACGAATGCTCGGCCCCAGCCAGAGAGACACAGAACAGGAGAGAAGGGAAACAAAGAGAGGCAAGACAGGGAGAAGGCAAAAGGAGACACAGCAAGTAGAAGTGAAGAAGTAGAAGTGAGGGCCTGCCCTGCATCCCGGACATATGGCCCATCACATGGTCGCAGCATGTTGGATAATCAACAGTAGGAGCCTTGAAAGCCCTCCCATCAAGTCTTCCATCTCCTTCCCGTATTCTTCTCTGCTGCCTAACGCAAGCGTCTAGTCTTCCCATCTCTTCCCTCTAGTCTTTTTTCTTCTCTCTCCCTCCTGTGTTTGTGCTTCCATTTGTTCCCTCTCATCCATTACCTCTCAACCAAATATTTGTTTTGGCAGACTGAAACTGTGGCTGATTTTTCCCTATTCACTTATACTTCAGATGTACAACAATACCCATCTCGACCCTCCGTACCAAGTTCATGAACACATGCACTCACACACAGACATGCACGCAAACATCCATGCATGCACCAGCAGATGTGTAACGTATTAGCGAGAGATCCCAGGCTGGCTCTGAGACAAACACAGACCTCAGTGTGAGTTTCTATGCGTGTGCTTCTTTTAATCAGCCAAGGTTTTGGGTCTGCTGTGGTTGCGAACCACAGTGCTACGTTATCCAGAGCCTTAGGGTACATGTCTTTAATTTAGTAGCTGTGGCTGGGCAGAGTGTAACCTGATAAAACTCTTTTAAATGATAGAGTAGCCATCTGGTTGGCTGGCTTCGCAACATAGCTTGGGTCAGGGGAACGGACGGGTAGTGATGGAGCTGGTGGGTTGGCTGAGGCAATAGATGGTGGAAACAAGTAAAATTAAACACATTTGCTCTCTACAGAGCACACACGCATGCAATAACTGTACTTTCTGTGTTTATAGCAACTGTATCCATGTGTTTCTCTATTTCTGTCCATTGCATATACATGTATGCTCGGTTTTACATACTTGTCAGGGTTGTAGACACTGAGCTCCTCGAGAAACAGGCTCTCGTTGAGGAAGCCATTGTTCATCTTGGCCAAGAATTTGAGGATGATGCCTTTCTCAGACCCCAGGAATACTACTGTGTGGTTTTTATATGGCCCCGCCTCGTTGTCCACCACAATGCGCGTCAGACGATACCTGGAAAAAAGTGCAGCAGATTAAAAAAAATGTAACCAATCAGTCAATTAATTAGTCATTTAGCCTGCAAGCAAAAGAAAATGTTTGCTCAGTGGAGGAGCAACACAAGCAGCAGGGACCTAATGTAACTGTTTTGAACTTTTTCTTCCACATCTGGACAATGGAAAAAGTTAACCAAAGAACAAAATAAAAAAAAAAAAATAGGGGGATGTCATTTTCCACATAATAATTACCTAATCAGCCAATCAATTAACACACCTTCCATCACGCACGTCAGATGTCTAAAATAGACTAAAGAGCAGCAGGAGGCGTGCATTAATCTCACTAACTGATTGTCATTTGATTAGAAACTCATAATCAGATTGCCATAGGGCCTGTCAGGTGGTTCCTCAAGTAAAAACACTGCAAAGAAGTTGCTCAAGCAACAGATAAGCAGAGCTCTACTTTCTTTTCTAACTGACAGCTGCTTGATCGCACAGTTTGGCTTAGCAGCAGTTGGATGTGCATAAAACTCAGAAGCATACCAAGCACTTTAAGGTTGGAAAATTAGACACCTGCTAGTCAGTGAGTTCTGGACCGGTGCTCTGTTCTCCTTGTGGGTGAACAGGATTTTTAGAAGTACCTCCTGAGGCTGTTTACTCGTACCGACTGATGCAGCTATCTATGTTAGATATTGTTCAGCTTACCACAGAGGCATGCTGCCTATTTCAACACCAGGTTTGATTCTTTAAATCTCTATTTTTATTTTTATTTTATTTTTAATTGAAGAATATGTGATTTAAAGATCAGAGTGTATTCAGAAATCTTGAAAGTTTGTTTCGCTCTCGTTGATGTTTATCAGATATAATCTAAGTTTGTTATCAGATCATATTTATTTGGGGGTGATGACACAAGACTTAACCCTACCTGAGTACAGTTTTACACCATGAGCCCGTTAAAGAAACAAAAAAACACAGCAAATCATCTTATCCCATTCACTGTTTTTGTTTTCTTTATATATCCTTTGAAACGCTCTGTGCCTCCAGCTTTATCTAGTCAACATTACCACCCAGTCTGAAGATTTAGTTTGATTTTGATCTATTCACTCATAACAGATGCTCCAATAACCATTTCAGTGAGGCTGATCCCAGTTAAATAATACAATCTCAAAGAATAAGACGTTCACCGTCTTTCCTATTCAAGATAATAAAAATCACAAGAAGGGGATCACCCATCTTGGTGATTCATTGTGCCCAGACAGCTGAGGTCTCTGCCACTGCACAGCAAGTCTCAAGCGGTCTCACGATGGAAAAGATTTTTCAAATTTGAACTTCTTTCTGTGTATTGAGGTGTCCCCTCTGGGGTGTAACAAGGATCAAATCCTATTACCGATTTCATTTCCAATTGACTTCAGCTCAAGAACAGTATTCCACATTGAAGCCCTGACAGATATCATAAGAAGCCTCACTCCTCTTCCACCACATATGCTTTCATGCTGCTTTTTGGGCTTACATAATTCTTTTAAGCGCCTTTGACTTTCCTACAAACTCACTGTGCTCGCTGTGATGACATTTCAAATCAAATCAAATAGTCTGATTGCTGATTATGTAAAGATAAAGAAAAAAAGTGTGTCACTCATAATGTATTCTTGTGATATAGCACACTAATGAACGCAGAGTTGTAGGGATAACCTTGATGAAAGCTGTTCATATTCTGACTAAGCCACTGCAGTATGTAGGTCAAACCTCGGTAAAGTAGCAGCAAGATGTGATATGATGCAAATAACTTGTAAAACGTATGAAGAATTCTTTATGTAGCTATCTTTAAAGTGATATTACCACCACTGAGGCCTGTCAAGGATCTGGCAAGCTGTCCCAACTTTAAATCTCGAGCAGCTGTAATCCATATCCAAGTCCAAATGAAAAACTAGATTTTTTACTTTTTACCAAATGCTCTGTCAGCTACTTTTGCCCTGCCGATGGGATGGCGGAGTGCTGTCGCGTTCCCCCCAGAGGCTAAAATGTCTATGTGTACTGCAAGTAAATGCCAGACAGTCCTTTATGATCAAACGGCATCAGCCACAGTGCACCATTTTGAGAAATGGGCTCAACTACAGAAACTCAGAAAAAAAGTCATCAGTGAACAAAAAGAAAATGGCTTTTTTTTTGTTGCTCTTTTTACTATCCTCCCTGTGAAATCTCCCGAGAGGATTTTAAACAAGTAACAAAGAGCTGAACTCATGTAAATGACACATTTCAGCATGAATATAAGCATCACTAAGGATTCAAACTGTCTGCTTTGTCTTCGTGACATCACCACACTGTCACTCAGGGAGAAAGCTAGAATAGATAGGTGTTTCCTCTACTACAATGAAAATAGGTCAGTGGCTGGAGTACTTTCAGGCTTTCTTTTAATGAGCCTGATTCTCACAGCAGCACTTCATGTAATTATTGTCCTGGGCTGAAGAGGCTCGTAGCCTTGATGATGATGATGGCCCCCGGAGTGTGCGATACTTACCGAACCATGGTCTTGAGAAACCAGGGCCTGTTAGCAATGGAGGGTACGGCCTCGTCCATCAGAGGATGCATCTTGATGAAGTTGAGTGTGTCATCGGGGAACTCATTGGATACCTTATACCTCTCCATCAGTGGAGTACCAGCACAGTTGCCAGGCCTACAAATGGAGTGGAGGAAGAGGAAGGAAATGAAGAGGAGGGATAATGGCAGAGGGAAAATAAATAGTGAATAGAATATGGAAAAAAGCACAAATGAATAACCGCCACTTTGACCGCAGGAGGAATGAGCCATTTTTCATGGTAAGAGCTCCAACAGAGGAAAGAAAGTTCAACTTTCTTAAAATCAATGAAGGTGCTGCTTTAAATGACTAAAGTCTCAAGAAGGTTTTGGTCACATAGGAGGGCGCAAGATGTCTCCTTTTCTGTGGCTTCAGGCTAAAGCACTGAGGCATTGTATCTATCTGATCCTTTTACGGGGCGATGGTGAGCTTCTTGTAAAAGAGAAGCTTCTTTTGATAGCATATCCCCTTTGCAGCCATCTCACCTCTGAGAGCCTTTAAAACCCTTTACTGCTTGGTCTTTGATACCATGCCGTAGCATATAATCCACAACAGATCCCAGAAATATTAGCCATCTGGCCACTAAATGTGTGACATGAAAAGACCAAACCCTACATTCTTTTATATACAAATATACAAACCTTACTATGTATATGTGCACATGTTAAAATCTTTCATTTTAATGTATTTAATTTTAATTTTATTGACAAAATGATGCAATTAAACTTTTGCTGATTTATATAAAATAGAAATTTACTCCTAATAAGGAAATCCCAATGTTTACATGCAAGAACGTCACTGTACGGCGTTCTGGTGTGAAACTAAAACTTGATTAGATAAGTGATCTCCATTATATGGCAGCTGTGTGCATCTAAAGCCATTAGAGACGCATGTGAATTTACAACAAATTACCTTGTGGGCTGAACATGATTAGCAGAATTTTTTGTATTATATGGCGGCTGTGAGCATCTGAAGTCGTTTATAGCAAATTATCTCGGGTGCGCGAGATAATAACTTGCGCACACCAGATATAAAAATCAACTTACAGGGCTTTAGGGAACCCAATAGAAAACATGTCAGCTGATTCCAATGTTAAACTAATCTCAATGTTTTACTGCTTCATTGTAAAAGAAGAGAATAATAGTTTGTGCTAGAATTATAACATTTCTGTTACTACATTTATGTCTGGGCAAATATGGGAAGCAGAACGAAAGCAGACATCTCTTAAATATGAAAATCTGTAAATGATTCAGTATGAGTGTCTAACACATGGAGTAACAGTCTGCTACGGAGCCAGACCTAGGTGGCTTTGTTACAACTCTCCGTCTGTTTGCTCAGTGATAAAAGGTCTGAAAGAACCAAGGGATGGAAATGAAATCAATCACATCAGTTACTACAAAAACAATGGTGGCTGTACCTGCTCTTTGAAGCGTCTGACCTTGTTGAACATAAACAAGTAATTACACGCTAATTGAGGTAAGTGCGCGAACTCACACAGATACGCACATTCGCACAATTCATGGAGATTAATGCACTAAATACAGTATGGGCTCTCTGATGGCGAGGAACTGTGTTCTCCGCCATATGGGACACACACACACACACACAAATTTATCATGGCCCAGATCTTTGTAGCAAATCTCTCACTCTCTCTCTTTTCTGGAGGAAAGGAGAGCATCTCTTAGTGCACTAATTAGTTTGCAATAGATGGGAGATTGATCAGGTCGGTACATTTGTGGAATTAGCCAGCCATCTGTAAAATGATGTCATGCTTCGTTTATTGATACTAAATTAGCTGCGTGTGAGGTGGCAGTGCTAAGGTGAGGTAATGGTTGCAACTTTGAAGTTGGTGCGTGCTGCATGTGACACAATTTGACACACGATGAGTATTTTCTGACGAAATTAGCGATTTACTAAAATATGAGGCAACATGAGTTAAGAACATGTGATTATTATCACATTGTGATATCACAAGTTTTATGAATTGACTGCATAGTTACATGTCTTATCTGTGCGTGCATGTGTGAGACAGCCAGGAATGAGGAGAAACACAGGAAGAGAAACACTCAGTGACTGGTGTGTGTGTGTGTGTGTGTGTGTGTGTGTGTGTGTGTGTGTGTGTGTGTGGGTGTGTGTGTGTATGTGTATGTGTGTGTGTGTGTGTGTGTGTGTGTGCGTGTGTTGTGAGAGACTGCCTTAAATCCTGTGTGTGTCTGCATGCATGCAAGTGTGCACGCTGGTTAATTAACTGCTGCTGTACCTTGGCTTGGGAACCTTCTCTTCAGGAAAAGGTGTCCAGGTGGAGTCTGGTGATTTCTGTTCTTTGAAACGCCCTGTGAACGTGTTGGCCACCTCCGCCATGTCATAGGCACACACTGCCGAACCAGGAATACTGCGGCGACACACACAAACACACACAACTAAATAAACAATCCTCTTGACTGAGCATATCAAAGAAACACCTTGCTATCACCAGGAGACAGAAAAATGGATTTACAATCCCTTTTCAGAAGGGCTAAATCCCTCGAGGATGGCTTATTTTAGCTATTGCCTGTTTACACTGGGTGATACAGTCAAGTTTTGAGTGTTGTGAAGGTTCTGCCAGATTTAAAAAAATATATAAAGAGGCACGTTGTTTATCCTCACTTCCCTTAGGTATACAAAAAGACACATTACACTTTCCTCTATTTTTTTTAACATAATTTGATTCATTTTTTTCATTTATAAAAGCATTTATTTGTTTTGTTCTCTACTGATCACCATGTCAGAGCTTTCATGCACTCCCTTATGTGTTATTGAATGTAGTGATTTATGAGTTCACACATTCCCTTACAGTACCCTCTAACACTGACTTTCCCCGAAAGCCTCCAGGCATCAAAGTTCATCACCAGTCCACGCTTGGAGCCAAATATGGGCAACAGATTATCTTATTATCACTTTTCATTTTAAGGGGAAAAATACCCATCTTATGATTGCAGTGGAGCCACTGATTTCTTTGTGTCTGTGTGAAATCAATGCATAGCAGATTACTGAGTCACTTTTCTATTTTTTATGCTTTTTTTCTGTCCAGAAATAAAAACTAAGCGCTGTTTACAGAAAGAAACCTCTCTTTCTCTCTCAGCTTGCTGGATTTCCATGCTGTTACATCATGGGTTAAACTCATCATGTAGACATTTGGAAGACAGCAGACACAAGGGTAGCATTATTGAGAGCAAGGTCAGAAAGCTGTTAATTCTTGGCTTAGCTACTAAATTACAGTAATTACCCTCTGCATTCAATATGTAGAAAAAGTTAGACAGTCATATGTCTGTTTATATCGGGCTGCTAACGAGACAGAATTATCTGGCCGGTTAGCAAAAGTCTGGGCCATGAAGCAACTCGGCAAGACAATCGAATGACACAAAACCCTGAGTGCTGCCTACAGTCTAAATGTGCTCCCTTTGACCCCTATGAAATAGAAAATTAATGCTAGGATCAAAACTCCCGCTTATAGAAATTTTCAGAGGCACTGCTTCATTGGGTTTTAATGTCCATTAACCATGCTCAATTGCGTTGTCACAAGCAATTGTCTTATCTGCTAAAAAGCAGCCATAAAATGGAAAATTACAATATGCGTGAGCTATCAGCCAAGCTATATGGCTTTGTGGTAATTTTCAATTTAGATAAAAACTCCCACTGACTGCGAACATGAAAGCCATACAGAATATGCATTATAAAAGGAAAAATAAGATTAAGAACCTGCGTGTCAAAAGGGTAACAACACTGTTTTGACAGAAGATGTGAATGTTGACCCGGTAGGTTTGGAAATTACACGCCGCCAAGAGGCATGACGGGGACACACGCTACCAACGTTAACAAAGGTCAGACTGTCAAAATGTTGATGAATTTCAAAATGTCTTTCAAACTGAGAAAGATAATCGGTGTAATAAAGGGAAAGTTCATGTGTTGGCGCATGTGAATTTCTCTGAAATGCTGGGAAACACTGAAAAAAACCCTCAGCAAAACCAGTTCATTCGTTGCTCACTTTTCACTGCTCGTTTGTGTTTACCTTCTGTCATCATTACCTGTTGTAAGGTGTGGAGAAAGTTGCCATCACTACATCCCTCCCATTGATGTGAATGACATCGGTCACGGCCTGCAGGATGTTGAAGTAGAAGTGGGAGTCGCCAGGGATGGAGCAGTTCAGGCGAGACTTTAAAAATGAGGTCCACTGCTTCTCCAGAACACGTGGCGATCCACCTCGGTCGTTCTTACAGACCCTCGCCACCCTTGGAAACACCACCTGAAGAAGTCAAACATGGTTTATATTTAAGAAGCTTAAGATTTCGCCTTAAGATTTCTACACTCACACATTTCACATCGGTAATCTCAGCAATCGTATTGCTATGAGGCCTTTTTGAATGGGAATAAATTGTAGGTAAACCACAATGTGTTAATCTAGGGTTTCGTCACTTTATACCAAATTAAAGACAGAAGAAAACTGTTGCATTTGATATGCTGTTAAACAGTCAGCACCTGGCAACAGAAAGTTTAAAGTATACAGCTTCAAATAGGCCCGAGCTCTGTAATTACAACTCTGTCGTAAGTTCGCGTAGCCAGAATTGTAATTAGTTGTTGTGACACTATACTTAACAGCTATAAATCTTGCCCTGAATTGAAATTGATGGTGTGAATGGGAACAAACATGCATTTAAAACAGATCCCTACTCACACACCCACAGACAACCACACACACACACACACCCTCGCTCTTGCAAACACACCATAACCCTCCGCTTTCCCATTGAACCGTACACAAATATGAATTAAGCAATGCAGCAATTCCAGCTAAGACTCTAAAACCTGCACAGGCCCGTTGAGTGTGAAATTTTAGATTACTGAGATTACACAAAGTGTATCAGTGGGTCACATTTCTACATTCACTAATCTGTGAGCGACTTGGACACAACTTGATACACGTACATACATAAGTGGTCTAAATATACACATCACTTCACCAAACAAATGCCTCAGTCTGGGCTTTTTAATTCAATTGTGCACTGAAAGGTTTATCCTTTTGTATTTTCTAGATAACAACGTAACAACCCAACATTAAACCTAAAGCAAACAACTTGCCACAGTGGATTTATCAGTTCGCCATAAAGCACAGACGACTGTTTACATTGTCAGGGTAGGCCAGTCTTTTTCATAATAATAAAGAGATATCAATTCACTAAATGTTAAATTGCTCTCTGCGCCATCAGTTCTACCACCACATACATAATTATACTGACACTGCTTTCAAAACACCCGGCAGATTGAGAGGCCTGATCTGTATTCATGCTCTGCAATAACACATGGCTGTCACTTCTGGCAGTGAATCCATTATTTCTATGTTACCTCCGCTCTGTTCTCATCTCGTCCCCTCTGTCTTTCTCACTCTCTCTCTTATGTGTTTTCTTTCATTTATTCTGCGCAATATAAAAAGAGGGATTCATTTGCATAACGTATTTTCTTCTACCTGGTGTCCAATGAAACTTTTGCAGGACAGGGCCCAAAACTGAAATAAAGACATTAATAGACATGTTTCTGTCCCTATGGTGTAATACCTGCGGAAAGCTTAGGGTTTCCCCCCCCCCCCTTCTTCTTCTTCTTCTGATACTTTGTCTCAATTCTAAGAGACACTTAGATGGTTTTTCTCTTGGGAAACACTGAGAGGATAGGCCAAATGGGAGCAATGCAGGACGGATGCGGACGTGCAATTCAAGTAATATATTTAGACTTTAAAATGGGATCTCAAGACATCCATATATTTTCTTTTTGAACCTATTTTAGGTGCTGTTTCCTGCCTAGTGTTTATCTGTTGCTGGAAAAGGGTTTGTCCACTTTACTGCTCCTGAAAGCCTCCTTCCCGTTATGCGATACCCATATCCTGTTAGTTTCCTCGGGCGCTTCCTGATTCTCCCTGTAAATAGGAAGTCACGTCTGATTAGAGTTTAAAACAATAGTGTCTGTGCTTACCTTTCCCATTGTATTGTACTCCATAGCAATTTCCCGAAAGAAGAAATAAATGAAGTCGCCATAATTGACTGCCTGGACAAAGTAGGGCTCTGCAAAGGGAAAAGGAAAAACTATCATGAGTCAAAGAAGCATTTTTGCAGTGACAAAAACATTATGACACCATATTTCACAGTAAACAGCCAGAATATCTGTCATATTATGCAGAAAGGTAGCTACTGCGAGCCTTGAGAGCTTCAAACTATCATCCATCATATCAGCAAAACAATTCACATGCAAGAAAAGGCGGATCTCTCTATTGAGTTTTGACAGACTGGACTTGTGCTTGTTTCTCTTCAGGGCAGAGTAATTTCAACACTACTTGTGCAGGTTGTCAACATAACTGCATGAAACAGAGCATGCAGCAACAGCATAAACGCTTCAGCTCTTCATACCGTCATTCATACACAGAGGGACAAACACATGTTTGCATGTAAATCATAAAATACAAACACGTGGTCAAACATGCATGTCCGAATCCCAGTTTTTTTTCTAACTTGTCAGTCAGCCTGGCACTTTCCAACCACAGGGACTGTGTTTGTGTCCCCCACTCACCTTTCAGCCATTTGGAGTCATGTTTGACAGTGCGCAGAGTCGGGCTGTCTCCAAGGCTACGATAGATGACCGCATCGATCGCTAGAAAGTCTGTTACGGTGGCCGAGTACAGCTTGCCATCTGGTGAGCGGACACAGAGGGAGAAAGAGCAATAAGGAGGAAAGATGTAGACGAAGAGGGAGGGGAATGGACAAAAAGCCAAAGACGCAGAGAGACATAAAGGAAAAGAAAAAAGGTGAAGAGAGTAGAGTTAATCAAGACGGAAATGCATAAAGCCACCCAGAGATTCCTGCTCCCTGTGGTGAGATACACAAACATGTTTCAGATGATTCAGACCTGGAAAATGAATGAATCACACAAACAGAAGGCGCTCTTTGATGGACAACAAACAGGCTGTATGCACTTAAAGATTTGTAATTGGCCAATCTTGCAAACACTCTCCAAAAGCACAAACACTGTAGCTCTGCACTCACATGCAATCTTAGAGCGCCACAGAAACCCAAAGTTGAACGCTTACATGCGCATACATACGCACACATTCTTTACCAACACAATCCGCCGCTAGCATGACCTCAGCCTCCCTCAGCTATAACCACAGTGGAAACTCAAACTACATAATTGAAAGGATAGCAGTCAGAGGAACCCTGTTGATTACTCAGTGCTTCCAGCTTCTTCCAAGCAGCTCTGCTACACATAAACTGGTCAAGCTAGGCATTTACTCTTGTCCTCTGCTTTAAACCGGCAGGGACAGATCATCAATACTGCCATAAATCGCTTCACAGCAAATGTGTATAGGGACTGGATGTCTTTCGCAGCCCGTGGGTTCATTGCACCAGAAGAATCTCACCACGCCAACGGAAAGCTGACTCATTCTGGTCACATCCATTTGCGACTTATTTTAATCTTGAGCTTTTTGAATAGAAGTGAATGAGAGACAAAGAGAATAACAGAAAAGTACAATAGAAGGCGCAGACAGCTGAATCTGTTACCGGAGTACTATTAAAGTGTTTCCAAAAGGCTCCAATAAGAAGAGCAATGTAGCTCAAAATCGAATGACTTGCTCTACTGCATGTAACATAGATTGGCTTTCTTTTTTGACATGTCAGAGTACTGCCATTAGAGTAAACCGCAGGGTATTAAGAAGAATATTAAATACAACCGCAACTAATCCCTCACTCAAATACACTCAACTTTCCCATCTAGCTCAAACTGTTTCCAGCGTTTAATAACTGCAGATAGGAGAATATTGGGATTAATGTTTCTGCCTCATGGCATCCAATGAAGAGTAGAAATATCACATAAACTATTTTAACCTCATGGAAACTTGTGTTTCTTCAATTTTAACCCAAAGGACAGTGACTGAGGTTTAAAAATCACCGTGATGTTAAAGGCATTATAGATCACTGTCAGTTTAACATGCACAGAAATGTTTAATCTTACCAGCAAAGAGAGCAACGTTGGCGTGCTTGGCATCGTACGGACAGCGTGCCATTCCACTGATCTCCTCTCCCTGTGCCTCCAAGGTGTCAATCTAAGGTCGGGAATGAGATGAAAGGTCAAGAGAGGGTCAAAACAAAGCAGTGTGTGGTGTCAAACAAAAGATGTACTTGAAAAAAACTTAGGAAGTCTTGGTTCCCAGTTGGAGGTAAAACTCTAGAAAAGGAAATGTGTCAAAATGTCAAGACAATCAAAAACTATAGGCACTGCTTAAAAAGTGTTGAAGTGTGAGTTATAATAAAATAGCCCTCAAAAATCAGCCTGGTAGTGTATCCATCTAAGTCAGGCCTTAACTAACAGCACTTGTATGCCATTCTGGTGTCCTGCTGAGGGCTGCCAAAGCAACTGGGAATTTCTCAAAACTGTCATGAAGGGGGAGAAAAAGACATTTCCGCAGCAACACGTTTCACAGTAGTGGTTCACTTCCCCCCTGTCATCCTTTATCCTTCAGCTGTACTCATTTTAAAGAAGCGTTATAATGACCCGCAAGACCGCTCTTCAGCTCGATCTACAACACGGCTTTCCCCTGTCCTGATTTCTAAAGCTTGCGCTTTTGTTCTGAAGAGGAAAAAATGAGCAAAGGAAAAATAAATTAGCAAACAGCCCTGAGCTGGGAATGTGAGAATTTTTCACAAAACCAGAGCACTTTTTAAATACTAGATCATACGCATACGGCTGCCGTTTTTTTAGTCATATTTTGCAGCACAAACTTTTTCATGTGCTAAGAGCTCTTCCTTGGGCAATGCTTACCTCCTGATTTTGTATATTTCATAAGACATACTCATTTTAATTGTGCCCCTAGACAATCTTAAAGTTGTCTTTTCTCAGCATTGTGAGTTAAGTAATTCAATTTTGTTATTCAGTCACTCAGCAGTCTCGTTTCTTAGAGCTATTTTAAGGCATTGTCCATTGTTTAAAAAGTGCTAGTTTAGGCCTTTCTTAGTGCGTTGATCACTGTGAATTGGAATTTAGACAAGTTTCTGTTGTTTTGAGTCCAGTTTGGTTACAGTGCAATTGGCAGAGCATGGCAGAAAATCAGATGTGGGTGAGAGGTCACTATCATCCCACCGTGGGTAGGCTTGTCTTCCCCAGCATGCCTCAGGACACTCTCTATGGCTTAAGCTCAGGAAAGCATACACACACACACACACAGAGGAGAAGCTGCGCTGCGCTGACCAGAAGCTGAGGTCAAATATTACAATACACAGAGTTTGCCTACAGTTCACAAATACATAGTCATTTTTCTTCTTTATCGCTACTTCTATCTATCCCATACTCTTCCTCTTTGCTTCCTTTGCTCTCGACAAAGAGGTCCATAGCTTGCCAAGGCTGCAAACTGCTTACGCCGCCCTTTCTGGTTTCTAAACAGGTCATTTTGTTTTCTATTCCTGTCTCGGCGGAAACGGTTATCATCTGCCCGCTAAAAAGGTCACACACACACACACACACGCTCGGGCGCAACGCTGAAAAAGCTTGCCAGAGAAATTGTTGAGGCTGATTTGGCAGAGAATATTACAAGTGACCTTTTACAACAAACACAGAGCCACCAGCGGCAGTGTATTTCTCGATTTCTCATTCCTTCTGTTTCTCCAGAAATCATGGAAGGATAATATATGGAAGCAAGCTGGACATATATTGTTATTAGATTGGGGGAAGGGGGCTGTAATTATAGATTAGACTGAGTTAATCATAAGAGACGTGAGTAGCTGAAGGTCATGTGTGTCTACTGAATCACAGCGTCTGTGTGTACACAGTGACATGGGAACTTAGTTAAGCTTGAAACGTCAGCAACTTCTGTGTCAGCTACCTAACACAAACACTCCCTCCTTCTCTGACACATCACAAACGCACACTCACATATCTCTCATGCCAAAGGAGCAACCCCCAGCACTCCATCTCCTCAGTTGGATTTCACCAAGGTAGTGACCTTTGTCTACTGGGTTTGGCTGGCTGTCATTAATCTATTCCTGCCGTTTGAACAGGGGAAGACACTCCCATGCCGGCCGCAGATAGCACATGGCTTCAGTCTCCTGTCAAGTTTGCATGTGAAGAGAAACAACAGCCGACTTCCATGCCATTGTCTAAAGCAATAACCAGTGTTTTTTTTTTAAAGGGCAAAAGAAATCTATAAAGCTTCCACACTGAACCGCAATGTTTTTTTAAACACTACCATTAAGAAATTCGATGTCTAAGCGGCCAGATGGATTCTTATTCCTTTACCTTGTTTACCAGGAAAATGTTTTTATACTGTCAACTCCACTAGCTGCAAAAGAGAAAGAAGTGTTTCAAATTAGTGGGAGCAGAATTCAAAGTAATCTGAACAGTGGTGCTTTCACACTTTGTCAGGCCCGCCTTAAAAGCGCACTGTTCTATAGGGATCTACTGTAGCTTAGCAGAAGAATGTACAGCAACCTTGGCTCGGAGTGCAGCGCATCTAGATGAATTAATTACTACAAGAGCGCACTGGTGTTTTCCATAGGCTATATGCTAATTAATTAGACAAATACAATGTAGATCCAAAACATGCCCATCAGGAGTGTTTTAATTGGTTCAGCATCAGCTCCAGTATTCGGGGTGAGGGACATGTTCTGATTCCATGTCTCTGTTGTTTTTATGAGGACGCTTTTATGGGCTTTATTTATCATTGCTGAGGGATTTGTGAAATCTTACTGAGGACAAACATAGGGTAAACTGAACTGGCGTCCCACTTATTAAGTGTTTGCTCGGAACAGCTTCCTTGAAATATCACAGACGTGTTTATTTATTAGAATAAGCACAGTAAAGGGCATATTTACTGAGACATATCCATTTGCAAAACTGCGCTTCCAAAATAATGCATGACTTAGGCACCTCATAAAAGGCCAACCATTGTCAGACTATACTGGTGCTGGCATACTGATACATTTTTACATGGTGACCTAAAGTTTGGAGCACACTTTTAGACCCAGAAAATTTATTTGTATGCAATCCATACACCTGCAACAACATTCCACATCTATAAAGGTCAAGTGCACAAGTTCACACCTGGACCAGAAGCAGTTGTATAAACCAAACAAGGACATATCTCCTGGGGAGATTAATAGTCATGGCCCATTTCTCTTCAACCTGTTTCTGAGCAGTGGGAGGGTGAAAACTTTCCCCGACCACCTTTTACACCAGAGCAGGAAATTCAAGGAATTTCAGCAGCTGCTGAAAGAGATACGTCTTTAGTTTTAAAATTACTGATCTTTTTGAATACGCTATGCTGAAGAATCACTACACAAATGTAACAATTGGTTTTGTTAATTATGCTTTGTTACTAATAAAGAGTTATTCATTAAAAAATGATTGCTTTTGCATTGTATTAAATTTTGATTTTATTTTATTTTGTGTCAGTTAAACAGCCTCTGGAAAAGCTGCAGCAAAAAATGGCATGTATGGAAGCATTTTCACCTCGTCATTTCAAATGCAAAGACTTGGAATGGATGAAATTTCCCAGTGCACCTCGGTTCCCCGGTATCAGGTCTAAGACACATCACCTGGGAGTCGCTGCCTCCAAGACTCCCCACTGATTCCCCTTGCTTCACCCGGCAACAGGCGATGAAACTGACTCCAGTCATATATCAGCCCAGCTGGACGGAGTGTTTATTATTACAACACAGCAAGGGAGTGACAGAGGGAGAAAGCAACAGAGGGAAAGATGGCGGAGTGGTGGGAGCAGTGGAGGGGGGGAATTAAGGCTGGCAGGAGAAGAGGAGAGGTTGGAGGGAGGATGAATAGAAGAAAAAAACAGAGTAGGGTGCTGTGTGGTGCTAAGGGAGAGGGCTGTACCATGCTGCCAAGGTGTCTGCCTGTATTTTTGCTATATGAATGCATCTGTGACAGTGCATGTTTTTTATGTTGACGCCACCAATTGAAGAAGCAGCTAATAAAGAGAGAAATTGGTAGGTTTGTTTGAAAAACAGCAAGAAAAAAAAATGAAGGAAAGTGAAGGACAGGTAAAATCAAAGGTAACCAGGCAGGGGGTTGATGGAAAAAACCAAAAAAAAAAACACAACATGAGGTGTTGCTGGTTTGGGCGGTTGCCCTCCCTGCCCCCTCTGTCTCCCTCCTCTGTCTTCCACCACCTTTTCTCCCCTTCCATGCCTCCCTTTCCCTCCCGCTTGCCCTCACAGCGCTGTTGATTAATGTGGGATGAGGCTGGCCCCAAAACAGAAGCTCTTTTCAGTGCTGTCACACTGGGGAGATGGAGAGGCAAACTGTGGCCAAGGTGGATTTAACCACAAACACATATACGCACACACAAACACACACAAATACACTTCTGACCAAGCGGAGTGGATGAGCCCAGCACGCCATCAAAGGCCTGGTATCTGCCCAGAGAGTTTGCCAGCCTGCCAGCAGTACAGTGTGTTTGTGTGTGTGTGTGTGAGAGAGAGAGAGAGAGAGAGAGAGAAAGAGAGAGAGAGAGAGATGCCTATTTTAAAATGTACACAGTTCATAGTCAGTGTTTGCATGGGTGCACATTTTCTTGTATATGGATTTGCATCTTTGCGCACCCATAATCGGTCACAATTTTTGCATTTTAAAAGGTGTCAAGACTTTCTTGTAATGATTTCGGTAATGTCTCAATTGTTTCCTGGCTAAAATGTTTATTTTATTCATCTAAACATTTACATAGTGTTTTAGTAGGTGTAAAAGGGCAGTTGCAAACACATAAATTCACTTGGATAAGGTAGGGCAGGGCGGGCTGAGCAAATACGAAACATGAATTTCAATGATGTTCTTTAAAGAACAATAGTTGCCTTTTTTTCATACTGTTTTTGACTGAAGTTTTACTTTTGAACAAAAGTGATCAATAAAAAGCATAAATTTTTATACCACAGGTGGAGCCATTTTGCCAAACCTCACACTGATGCACAACACTTCCCCTCCCTTCCCATTAACTTCAGCCAACTAGCAGCGACATCAGTGCAGTAAAAGCTAAAACACAAACCTTGAAACCATAACTGGAGGCGATATAAAAGCTAACCATGCCTGATAAATGCGGAGACATAAATTCCACTTTCCCTATTGGAGGAGTCAGTGAATTGAAAGACGTCCACTTTGTGTGCTTAGCATGCTGAACCACAAAGGCAGTGGAGCGAAGATGTCTTGCTTTTCTGGTAAGCAGATCTGCTGAACTAAAGCAGGGGCGTTTTCCCCACAGGCCACCTAGATAACATCTCTGTGTGCTTTGACCATCACAACACATCCTTATAAACCACAGAACAACACCCTTCAGGACAGGAGTGCTACTAAGTCTCCCTGTCCTTTTGTCTCTATTACAATCTGCATGTTGATCCGACTGTCCCACTGTCCCACATTCTTCCTCGTCTGTAAGGTGTCCTTTACACTGGGTCTGTCTGGACAGCAGTGCATAGTATTTGTACAGTATGACTATGATTAAAGCTCACTTTGATACTAATATTTGGTTGGTTTCCAGCTGAACAAATGAAGACTATAATGGCAATTGTGTTCACATTTTCACACTGGAACATCAGAAACATCAGATTTATGTCAACTGCAAATAAAAAAAAAAAATTTAATTTTAACACAGTCCATCTGCTTTTGACGTTTGTCAATCTGCTTCCATCTATGCCAAACTTTAATCATCTCTCTGTATCTGCTTTTTATTGCCATCTCTATTTTGGTGCACTAAGTCAATCTTAATGTGTACCCGTGCTCTCCTTAGTGACTCATAGGAAATAAAATGCACCATTTCTTTTCATGGTTTTACTTTTCCTGAAGGAATCTTGAAGCTATTCCATAAATTGAATATGGCCAGAAATATAGTTTCAGGAGAAGGGGAACAGATATGGCGGTGTGCGAGCATGCATGAAAACAGGTAAGATTGAGTAGGTTTCTCTGCTTCTGAACTGAGTTTGTCGAAGTACACCTGGAGGTAAAGGCACAGGAGGACGGCCTGCTGAGTTGTGAATGTCATCCATCTATGTCCGTGGCTCACCACGGACATAGCGCACCCCCTCTAAACTCTCACATGGCTGGGGTCAAAAATCCTATAAGTGTGTGTAATGTGTTTGTGTGTGTGTGACAGAGCAAGAAAGACAAAGTGGAGAGGAATTGGAAGAAACCTTCTGTATACGATAGATGTGAAAAATGTCACTGAGATAAAACAAAAGTGGGCAAGAGCACAAAAATAGTCATTCATGTGCGCGCATGTGTGTGTGTGCTCGGGTTTTCCTACCTTGTAGGTCCGACAGGACGGGTTGAAAGCATTTGTTCCACAAACAAATAAGGTGTCTTCATTTTGCTGCAGAAGGACTTTGATGAAATTGTGACACTCATCCTTCAGGGAGAGCAGAGCAGGAAAAAAAGAAAGAGGAAAAAGAAAAAAGAAAGTCCATGGTGACATCTGTATCTGTAGCCACATGTGGGTTGTTTTTTTTTTTCTTTTCTGTCTTTTGAAGTGGAGCATGTGGCACGAGCAGGGAGAGGCATATGTAACAAACACAGTATCGTGACATGCATTTGATCACGGCGCATAAAGGCAAATCCACAGGAGATTTTAATGTGCCATTTAACGTCTTCTCAAACAATAATGAAAGTGTTACTAAGTTAAAAAAAAATAAAGTTATACAACCACGAGATATGAAGATTCCCACTGATATGCTCTATAAATTCTGACAGCAGAAGGTTATATGAACCGCAAGAAGTGTGTTATTGCACCTTCAGGATCTTGTGTCTTTAAAATGTGTGTGTTACAGTGTCTGTGTGTGTGTGTGTGTGAGAGAGAGAGAGAAAGACAATGAAACAGAGAGATTGTGTGCAATTACATGTTACAGGTTGTCTGCCATGCACAGTGTGTGACTGACTAAAAAAAGTGGAAAAACGTGTGTGACGTTTGCTCTATCAGTGAAGTTCGGGTGTAAGCACGGAAGCTGCGGCGTTTGTGTATTTGAGTGTGTGTCTGTGTGTTTTCTTTACCTTATGCTTCCCTTTCATTCTGCACGTGTCCACATCTGCCTGTCTGGACTTCCATGTCATTTTCTGTAGAAAAGGATGGAAGTGAATTTAAGATAAAGAGAAAAAGAGAGAGTCACAAAGAAATCAGGCTAAACAGTGAGTTGGGAGGGGGGGAAAACAGACAGCACTATGGAGCTCAATAACCCATCTATATTAAGATCAATAATCATCATTTGAGATTCTACATCATTGATTTCTCTCATGAGGCACCTGCTCTGAGGCAAACTTTATTCTAAGTTTGCTTGGAGATCATTTTACCTCCTTGAACATCGAATTTTCTACCAGAGGGAAGGAAATACAATACTGACCCCGGATCAGAACAGACTGTCCAAGGACAGATCCGTGGACAAATCTGTGGATTAATAGGCTTGCCATCCTTGCTGTGTGCACATACCCACACACACACAGACACAACCTTGACCTGTGGATCAGCCCTCTTTTACTCGTCACTTGACCACAACCAGTCATCCGCCTAACGATACGTAACCTCAGAGCCATGCACACAAACGTGCACACACATACACACCACGCGTGTCCCTGGCCTGTGTCACCTGAGGGTCAGCTCCCAGCCACAGGTTCAGATCACTATGTACCTGCCGCTGTTGTACAACATGTTTGGAGCTCAGCCACTGATTAAAGACCCTCAGTCATCAATCAATCTGTGCGTCTCCCACCAGCCTTTCATCTGCAGCCTGCTCTCATTAAGACCCACTTGCCAGGCTCTGACATTGAAGTGGATGAGGTGAAGGGATTGCTGGTTGTTATATACACGAGAATGGCCTTGTCTGAATCCTGTTTGCATGCATTATGTTTAGAGCAAGCGATGCCAGCAAAGAGTGGTTGAAATGGAATAAAGAGTGGGTTATTACAGTCGAGGCCCTATGTAAATACAAAGCCATTTTTCTTGAATAATTTGAAACTATACAATGGGATCTTCTTCACCTCTGCATCCATGTTGTCTTTCTTCTGCTATTCTTCTAACCTTTCACTCTCCATTTCCCGCTCCTCCCCCCTTCTCCTTCCTCCCTCTTGCTCTTCTTCCGCTGTCCCTTCAGCTTCCGTTACGTACCCATCAGACCTCTCGCTGTCTCACTGATGAGCGTGGATGACGCAAGCTAGCTGATTGATTAAGTAATCTTCTTAACAGGGTCACCATGGCGAACACGCCAGGTCCAGTCGGTGAGCAGGTGAGTAAGACTGCTGGCAGGCACACAAATGCGCCCACATGCACATACGTACACACAGTGGCAGTCAGAGTGAGGTTACACTGTCAATCACGACGAGAACAACACATCCTCAAAGAGGCAGACGTCTCACTCACCTTACTGAAAAATATCTCTTCACTGTTGGCAGTGTCTGTGTCCACTGTGTATATATGATCCCTGCAAGTGATTGAGGGAAAGCAAGGAAGGACGGGAGAAAGAGATTGGGAGAAAGAAGAGAGAGAGATGAGAAGAGGTCAGACAGCAGCAGACAGTCAAAATTCAACAAACAATAAACCCATTTCTTTGCTTCCCTCTCTGTTTTCCCCCTGCAGGCAGCAAACAGCGTCAGAAAATGGGGCTTTGTATAAACTTTGTTCAAACTTCAAAAAATGACAATAAACAAAAGGAGGCCAGATCTATTTGCTCTGTCAGACAGAAACAGTCAACAAAGGTTTGGAGCGCCGTGGCGCAGGCCTGGGGACAAAAGCCTCTTTGTCCCAGAGAAAGGTCTTGGAGGGGGGTGAGGGAGGAGGGAAGGCTTGAGACAGGAGGTGCCAAGTCACTCAGAGCTGTTCAGGTCAATTAAGCCTAGTGTTTGAGCCACAGGAAATCTATACTAACACTCATTATAGCTCAGACAAGAAGACTTATGTGTGTTGGCCTGGAAATATACAAGCTTCTCCTGTGTTACACAGTCCAGCCATAAAGGCCCCAGCAGGGCATATGGAAGACATAAAAATCACAAGGGTTAACTACATCTCAGACAGACAGACAGACATGGCTGGTTGACCAGCCATGCCGCTACACCTTCTTACCATGGAGCATGGGGGTGCGGACATGGAGAGGGAGGATACAATGGCATAGAGGTGGGAGGTAGAAGGTGTAGAGGTGGCATGAACGGAAGAGTCAGAAAGAAAAGCTAGTTTATTTCTTTTGAGGAGTGAACCAAAGGTGACCGTGCCAAACGATGTAACCGCTTTAATTTGTTGAAGATTAGCTGTTGAACGTGTTTTTAATCAAAGTGTGTAACAGTGGCATCATCAGACTCACGGCTTAATTATATTCCAGCTCCCCAACCTGCGCTTAGCCATCCTGCCTGCCTTGCTCTCTCATTAACTAAATCTAATAAAGTCTTTGGAGGAACAGGGATCTTGAAATGAATCCACTTATATCGCTTTCCTGGGGGCCACCTCAGTCTCATCGAGGATAAAACCCAGTCTACTGTACATTATCAGCCACAATGCTTAAATTGAATAATTAATCTTTAAGAGTGGTTGAAATTAGGAAAACATTTCTGCTTTCATCACATTTCCAGAGAGGCCAGGGGCTAAATACCTGTTTTTTTCCTCCAATTTCTGTCGGGTTGACTTCTGAAATTTTTCAAAGAAACTATAATACAATTGCCTGTTTTCTCTTTTTCATTTCTTCACACTGAGGCTGTTTATAGTTTCCATATTAACAGTCCACTGATCAGACCTATCGGTAAAAAAAAATATACATAATCAATATTGTCACCTTAAAAATACTTAAAAACACAAAAATTATTTAGCGAATTGCCATTTAACATTTCAGAACAAAAAATGTCACACGTTGAATTTTCTAAACATCCCTTCTCGAACTCATTTTCACAACGCAGCCCATTCAAGTCAATTTTTATGGACAATAATGACTGATTTCAAAGCTGGCCTGTGGATTACCTCTCATAACTAAATATTTGTGATTATTGCTTTCAGCTAAAATGAAAAGAAAAACCTTTTCATGAAAAAAGCCAAGAGCAAAGTCAGCTTTAGGTCCCTCCCATTCACCCCATGGCCTTCATTCCAAGTTCCTTTGCTCAAGCAAATGCCAGATGCTGGCTGTCACTGCGCAGTCTGCCATGATTAAAAACTGAGCAAGTTACAGGTTGTTGCGGCTCAGGCCAAAACCACAATCTCCACTCCAAAATGTTTTTCATTAGGCCTAACTGGTTCCACTGCCATTAAACTGCTGTGCTAATTGTTCTGGACTGATTTTCCCAGGTCAGTCGATCTTGTCTTTTTCAGTATTCCTTCCACTGTAGTCAGAATGGAATTGCATGGTCTAGAGTAAATATGACAATTTAAAAAGCTGGCTTATAATAATCAGCACCATTTAAAAAAGTAGAAAAACAGAGGAACATTAAATGGAAATAAAACCAACGAGGTGATAAAAGCGGTGGATGATGATCACTAAAATGTTCTGATTCATCTTCTTAAGTTCAGCAAGTTAACTTGTTTTATCTTTATATTAAAATTCAAACTTCATATTGAAAAAGACCTAAATAAATCAAAAGCTATTAAATCAAAGGATTACTTAGCGGATTTATTGTAATCCCCTGGGTTATTTTACTGTCTGCAATTTTAAAACAGCTCACGAGAAATCTGTAATTGACTTCTCCGTAATTTTCAGTAGTAACCATCCTAGCGATTCTCCCTGACTTGTGCCTCTCTTATCCCGGTGCTGACAAAGTCCTCTAGGGCCGAGGCCTTCCCTCCGCAGGTTTTCTGCTTCCAGCAGAGATTAGAGAGCGCCAAGCGATGAGGCGTTCCTCAAACATCCTGACTGGTGATGGGGGAGTACAATGGAGCGGCTGTGTCTGTGTCAACACCAGCTTTCCAAACACACACACACGTGCACGGAACAACCCCCCTCTGTCTTTGCCCCAACAAAATTTCACATGCACCCTTTCCCCTATTCAGCCCTGCACCTGAACTCATATTACAACACAGTCCCTTCCTTGTGGTCTCTGAGTCACATCTATGAGACACACAGAAGAGCACAGAGCACAACATGTATCTGTACAACATTAAACTGGATCTTTTAAACATCTGTACTATTTTTTTTAATCTGAAGTTTTAAAATCAATGATTTACCTTCCAGGCATCCAATATTCCAAGTTATATTTATCTTTTATTATATGAAAATGAACTTTCAGAGATTAAACCCGCATAAAACACATGAGCAATCAAAGTCACATTGTTGCTAATCTATTATTAGTTATTGTCATGAAGTATGATCTTACCTTTCAAAACCTTTTTGATTTAAAACTGTTACTATTATTTCTTTATTGATTAATTGATTAACGTTCAGCTTGTGTTATGACAAAAAATGGTTGTTTCCCAAACTCCAATATGTCCCCTTAAAATGTACTTTTTACTTGTCATTTTCACCCGACAAAATATTCAATGCATATTTTCTTAGCAGGATAAATTCTGAGAAAAACTGCACATCTTCACCCAGCCAGAGAATCTTTTGATATATTTTCTTGAAAACATACCTGAAATGAATAACGTATTTTTCTTTTTTTTATATAATTGCTGAAAAAATGCATTCTTGGATTATAAGAGCTTCATATAGACATTTCACTTCAAAAAAGGCACATAAATTGTTTTGGGTTTTTTTTTTCAGATTGTGGTGGGTTGAAGGTAAGTCATTAATTTGAAAAACTCTTGGGAAAATAACCAGGAAATGTTTTACTACTATTTTTTATTTTACTCCAAAATAGGACACCTTCATCATAGTTGTCACTTTGAATATATTTCTGCATTTCATTTGATGGTTTGAAAATATTTTAACCCCCCAAAATAACCCATACTGCTAACCCTGCAAAACATATTCTGATTTGAGAGACGCTCTTGCCTACTGAGCACAATACAAACTAAACAACCTGTCGTGAGTAAAAGCATTTGTTCTGCTGGGGCAAAAGTATGGCAAAGACCAATTTTATTATGCAACAGCCCATTTCCATATGTGCTGAGCAGTTCACTGTGAATACAAAAATAGGTGTCCTATTGTCTATTGTTTTCAGGACTGGAATCCATTTGCTGTACTGATGTACAAATTTTACTTGTAAAATTATGTATAAGAATGAAAAATGTGATACTCTGTTTAATTTGCATGCAGTATTCGGCTTAATCAAGGTGTTTTAGATCAGAGAAGTGTCTTAGAATTAAGTTTTGTAAAGAATTAGAGAGCACGGCATAAGTAATAATGACTCTTAGCTCACATAGACTATCCACTGAATTCCTTCTTTTCTCTGCTCCCATTAGGAGTTACCACACTGGATCAATCTGCCTCCATCTCATCCTATTACCAGCATCTTCTTCTGTCACACCAGCCTTCGTCTTTCTTCCTCTCTTCCTCCTGACTGGCAGCTCCCTGTTACACATCCTTTACCCATTATAGCCACCATCCCTCCTCCAAACATCCAAACCATTTCACCATTCTTTCTCTAACTTCAGGAATATAAAAAGTCATGTTAATAGGATACTCTACTCCAGGGGTCTCGAACTCCAGGCCTCGAGGGCCGGTGTCCTGCAGGTGGGTCAACACACCTGAATCAAATGATTAGTTCATTACCTCTCTGGCCTCTGGAGAACTTCAAGACATGGTGAGGAGGTAATTTAGCCATTTAAATCAGCTTTGTTGGATCAAGGACACATCTAAAACCTGCAGGAGGCCTCGAGTCCTAGAGTTCGAGACCCCTGATCTACGCTTTATTGTTTTCTGAACCTCGATACTAAGAATGAAGATTTACTGTGGGCTACAACTTGAGCCGTGTTGTGTTGGCCTACGTTTGTTTGGCAAATTGGCAACATTAAAAAGAATGAAAGCTCTGCACTTAGCAGCTCTGCAGTGTAACTATAGACACAAAACTATCACTGGATTACTTTGGTAGCGAAGAAACTGAGAAAAGCCTCATGATTCCCATGCAAGTCGTGGAGTTGGCAGGAGTTTTGTTTTTCTCTTATTTCTCATGAGATTCATAGATGTTTATTCATGGTGAATGTGGGAGATAAATAATTACATCTCCAGATCCTGTAAGATGCTCAATATGTGTGTGTGTGTGTGTGCGTGTGTTTAAATTTAGTTTTGATACAACTTTCAACAATCAGCTACGAATTCAAAAGTGTTTAAAAAGAGCTTCTGCTGCAGTAACTGCTGCCCTTAGCAAACCTCTCATTGTTTAAAAAAAGAGGAGTATGCACCTGTACCTTTTAGTTTAGGCACTATATTTATCTCCTGCCCTTGGCCGCCTCCTTCTCATCCTACTTCCAATATCCTCCTCAAGAGGTACTCGTCACCTCTTGAAATCTTTGCCATGCTCTTTGCCAGTTCTGCTTGTTCTGACGTTAAAATTTACAGTCCAGTGAGATTTTTTGAAAGCAAATGCCTTTAACCCGGTCTTTACTTGGTTACAACTTTAGTAACTTTCTTAACCAAAATCCACAGGGTGCTTTGCTCCAAGTCATTCACTTTCCCATAGTTCTCTCGCTTTCAGCTGTAAATCAAACAGTCTGAGGATGCCACAGTACTTTAACACAAAGAAAGCAGTTCTATAGCGCTGTGGTGCAGATGATGAAATTAGAAACACCGTGAGATTCTGAGGAACGAGAAATAACAGGCGTCTTTGACAGTGGATGAACGCGATACATTGGGTATCAATGTGAATCACTTGGCGTGGGCTTCTCATTTCCCGAAATCCCGGGACAAAAAAATGCGTGACTAGGACGGAAGGTATGCAAATATCCTCTTAGGCACAAAGATGGAGACACTGTAAAAAGATGGGTACACAGTGAGAAAGAGCTGAATGATCCAGTCAGAACAGTAGACTAACTGAGCGTGGGCAAGAGTGTGAGATTGAGTGCAACAGAATGACAGAAAGGGTCTGCGTCGGACATGTAGCCATGCGTGGCCACCAGAACACAGGGTCTTTGTGTGGAGGAATGTCGTTTTCATAACAGCACATTTCTTCTGGGGTAACCACAGGCCAGCACGGTCCATCTGCTGGGCCTTTGTGAAACTATCTCCCACTCCAGTGGCAGAAAATAGGGGAACACGATTAGCATGCGGCCCGCACCTTATTCCACCATTCCATTTTCCGCAAACCTAATTCCTGCACTCCACCCTCCTCTCTACCTCCCACCCTTTCTCTCTTGTCACCCTCTTCACCTATATTCCCCTTTCTCCATAACTGGATCATGGGTGGTGGAGGATGGCCCATTCTGTATTGTTTTGGCTTTCACTGGTTCAAATCCTCTTCACAAAGTAAGCGGGAGGGAACTGGGGAAGCCAGCAGGCACCTTCAGGCAGTGAAGGGAGCTGTTGAAGTTCTGAATGGGCTGAGGGCATCGAGAGGCCCTTGGTGATGTGGTGGCATGAAATCCAACAAGCCAGGGTTCACTCACCCCCAGGCTGAGGCAGGTTGTTCTTTTCGAAGGTTGAATTTCTCATTATGGTTTTCAGCATTCCCTCCACCTTTCCCTTTGTGTGTATTTGTATGTGAATGTATGTGTGTTTTTTGTGCGTGGCTGCTTCAGTATGGTAAGGGGCATGTGTTGAGGGTGAATTCTTGGAACAATTAAGCAGATATGCATAATTTCTCAGTATAAGATCTGATTCTTTACATTTAACTTCCAAGGAGATCAGTATGGAAATATTTTGTTTGTCATTCTTAATTTAATCCCTTGTAATTAAATTGTGAATTGCCTGTTTACTCCAATTACAAGAACATGCAATTAAGCAAATTGTTAACATACAGTAAAATGATGCTGAAGATGTTCTGTTGTCTAACATTTAACTTTTTTATTTAAACTACATTGATTTAAACTCCTATTCTATACGTGCATTTATCAGGATACCATACATTTTCATATAAACTCACATTAAGTTTTTGTAGCATCTCAGTGCCTTTTGCAAGCAGCTAGCTATCACCCAGGATACTCTTCACTCTGTAACCAGAGGAGCAACAAGAACAATGTGGCACTAATTCCTAATGCAGGAGCTACTCCAACCAGGCTGTGAATACATTTTTCTTTTGTGATCTGCAGCAAATGTCCAAAGAATGGGTGAATTTTTTTACATGCTTGCAGAGTTATTTGTGAAATTAAACTTGTTCCAATTTTCATTTCAGGTGATTATGATTACAGAAGCTGCAAAAGTTGGTTCAGAGCGTGGACATGGCTGGATGTCGTCGGTGCTTCGAGGAGAGGGAGAGGAGGCAACCGTGTAATCCCCATCATTAGTGGGTTTTAACAGGATTTGGTGGAGCTACAATAATAGAGACTCTAGTGGCCTCCACTGCGAGACCCAAAGAGACCCAACAGGGAAGAACAGCAGCCACAGAGGCATGGCTGTTCAAGAGGATTCAACGGAGACAAGGTAATCAGGATTTTTAAATGTGTGTCTCTGAGTGTGTCTTGCTGTAATCACAAGTTTGGGTCTTTCACTCACGGTGATCACTCTCTGTCTTTCCATCCGTCTTACACACACACAAGCACACATTCTGTCTCCCTGATTCCCATGCTTCCCAGCCTCATAGAGGGGTGTAAACAGAGTGTGGTTAGTGTTACCATGGTGAAGGATGACTGTGGCCCAGGAATGGCGACTATGCCCTGCATGTGGAGAGGTCTAGGATATGCTCGCAAGGCAGGGAATATAGCAACACGTTCACACATACCCACATGCACAAGCATGTATGGGCTGTCTTTATCATTCTCTGCATGTCTTTCTCCAACTGGTGTGAACCTTTAAGACACCTATTCATAGTTTCAGCCATCATGTCCTTTGGTAACACTAGACAAACGACATATTGGAAACAGGCCGTGACATGATCCTACAGACTTTAAACAAATATCCATGTTGGTTTAACTTATTTGCCAAATCAAACAAAAAATACCCCATCTATTTTCTGTAAGCAATTCAAAAATTTCTAGACTGACTTCTTCATCCAAGGTTGAAGTATTGCGCCTGCCTTAGATGTCCACAAACACACACGCGCGCGCACGCACACACAAACAGTTTTGCTGAACAGTGAGTGATTATCACCAGTATTTTGCCCTTATCCTTTGTATTTACCTCCAAATAAAAGTAGTTAGACAATGTGAGGGGGGGAGTAAATAAGACTGTCTCCTTATGAATAAAGAGAATCTGTAGGCAAGGGGTGAGATGTCTGGTACTGGAAAGTGCTTATTGTATGAGTTCTATTGATCAAGCAGGTTTGGGAAGTCTTTGAATGCATGCAGGCAAACAGTTTATGTGGAGAACAAATGGCAAAACCAGTGGTTACTTTGAACAACAGCTTTTTTTAAAGCTTCCAAACATAAAGTCTTGGCTTAAATATTATTTTGTCATCCCCCTTTCTTTCATATATTAGCATGTGAAGAGCCAGTTTATCTGTTTTAGCCAATCAAACATTCTCTAGAGTCCCGCAATTTCACTGGGGAGCACAGGACTAACAAAATTTGCCAAGATGTCATTAAAACTAGAAAAATATATCCCAAAAGAACCTGATCTAAACAAAAAGCATTTAAACAATAAAATAACTGTTTAAGTAAGTGAGGATCTTTAAGGTTAAACTTAGCTTTGCAAAGTTTCTACACTAAAAAGCAGTCCTCATAAAAGTAGACGTTTGTGACAAACAATTTTGTTTACAGCTGAAGACACACACACAGACGAAACCATATTGCTCTGACACACACACACACACATGTGCAAAGATCACACTGATGAATCTCCCATTGCACCATGATGAATTCCCTCTGAATGGAGTACACAGTGTACCCTGACCATGAAATATGGACCTCTGCGATGCGAGTCCTCCCGCGTCCGTCTCTCACTGAACAAATTATTGCTTTTACCAAACGTGACTCTGCTGCTAAACATCTAAAATACACATGACAGCAGACAAGCATAAACCAGCGAGCCTGCACATTAAGATGTTTTTATGTTCATTACCTACACTTTAATATACACCATGTCTCAGTTTATCATGGATAATGTATTGTTGATTGCTACGAAGCAAGCAGTTTGCTCCAAGGCTGGATCTGGTGGTCATTTGTATGACTTCACAAACACCTCTTGGCATGACTTCCATGTTTTATTTCCATTGTACTTTCTCTTTAATATCTTATTAGCAGAAGATCTGCTATGCATCCCTTCTGTTAAGAGAAAATGTTTAAGTAAAAGTGAAAGAAATCAATACTATACTCAGTCCACTGCCAGTCTTATTAAATCCTAACAAACAAGAGGGCTTTTGAAAGGCTGCATATGAAAAGACTGCAGTCAGATATGTTATCAAGCTGTAGCATCTGTCTGGATAATGGACTTGATAGAAACTTGGCCATGGAATCATATTCATAATATTAAAAACCTAAAGCAGTCATGAACTGAATACATAATTAACACTAAATATATACGAGTCTAATAAGGCTAATGGTGTTTTACAAATATTAGAAGAGATACATGACCTCATCAGCAGACGCTATTTTCTTCACACTTGTACAGACACACTGGCTAAAACAGGGCTTGATCGCCTGATTTCACCATATCAATACACTTCATTCAAGGCTCAAAACTAAGGATAAATTATCAATCGCTGCATCTGTTGCTCAGTTCACACGTTGCCAAAGACTTGACTCTTTCTCTCTATGGATTAAGGCACTTTTGTCTATTTACAATTTCATTAGTTGCTATGTTTGTATGCATCTCACAGCTTAAAAATCTTGTGATTTTTTTGCCAGCACCAAAACAGGAGCCAAAGGGATTTAATACACTGAGCAGTCATTCAAAAAACAGCCTGAAACAGTGTTGGGCTTTGGACTGTGTTCACAGTGGCCATCTGCAAGCTGCTGCACACCAAGAACTGAGGCTCACTGGTCTAGAGGCATGATGGCAGAGCTGTGTGACGCTGGCTCCAGAATAAACAAGCCATTTGACTGGACAACCATCATAAAAGCAACTATTGATGTTGCTTAGTTTTTGGGGGGGTGGTTTCTTCACCATTGTGCGTTGTTTCGTGGTGTGAGTCTTGCTGGGTTAACTGCTGGTTCACTTTCACATTGATTTCTGAAGTGGTAATTGCCTGTGTTGTTTGCCTTAAACTGTTTGTCATTTAACTTTCACGTGTCTTTATCGACATTCTGTTAGAGCCGATGGATGTTTGAGGAAGGGCCGTCGTTTGTGTGTCCATGTTATCGACTCCCAGCATTCTTCTCTGTGTCCGGATCAATGGCGGTCATCCGACTCAGTCTAATCTGAGGCAGCCATTCCAGTCATTCGGAGGTCACATACCTCGGCCATGTGTCTGCTTTTAGCAAGTGTAGGACTGTTGCACCAGGTCACCTCACACATGCAAGGCACTGCAGACACGATCACAGACTAGCTTCCACACCCACCACCACACATGTTCACTACCCTTGAATGTATATATTCATTTACACACATAAGTCCATTAGACATTAGTGACAACTTGACACATACACACACCCTCTTTCACTCACTCTCTTACACACACACACACAGTCAATCCCCTCCAATAAACCCCATGTGTCTCATTTCCCTCCCTTATCCCTAAGGCCCTGCCACCTCATGTGGAGCAGGTGGGCGACAAGCAGACCAAAGTCTCTGGAAAAACCACTACACATACATGCATACATACACACACACACACACACACACACACAGTCTCTCTCTTTTTTTAGTCTGTTTTTTCTCGCTCTCCATACACCTCCTCTTAATGACCAGAGATATGTTAAAAAAAAAACAGCCCTCTTAAAGCAGCAGCCTCCCTCAGCCACTTAATTTGACATGCTTTGGAGGGAAACAAAGAAAGACCCCTATTGTGGCTTTCAACAGCTATGTAGGGCAGAGAACAAGCATATGAAGATCAGTTTTATTAAGGCCTTTTTAATGTTACTGTATTGTTATATGCTGAAGGTAAACCTGCCTGTTAATGGAGCGGACTGGTTGTCTAACCACTCACTTTGCCATGAGGTGAAGCAAAATCACCATTTTAAAAATACTGATGACAAAAGGAAAGACAAAAATCAATATTGATTTTCTCCATGGCTCCAGATGCTGTAAGTGAGTTATATTATCTCGGGAAAAATGAGTCACACCAAAATAAAGATGCACAGGTGAAAAACACATTGATGGATGGACAAAAAGCAATAAAGGTAGGTGACAGACCGGGGAGCGGGGGTCAGCCAGACAAAGCAACAAAGAGTTTTAAAAAAAAAATCGATTTTTGAGAGCAACTAGGCCGCCATAAAACGGAGGAATACCTTTTGTATGTCCTGTATTGCTGTTTATTGACAACACAAAAAGCAGAAAAAACAGTTTTCTTTGACATTAGTTTTAAACTTATCTGCAGTTTATCTCTGTGTTTGTGTGCATGGATGTTTTAAAAAAAAAAAAAACAGGGCACGAGTCTATGGGGACATTGTACAAGGTAAAGAGGGATTTGGCAGACAGTGAGCTAAAAATAGAAAACAACAAAGAGGTAATGAAGGGAAAAAGTCCAGACTGCTAAGTGATTTCAGGTCTCAGCATTTTGCTCTGAATTATTCCCTCCTGATTAACCAAAACTTTAAAAGAAACCAGCACAGCAGGCCCCTGAAGTTCAGCTTGATGGTCCAAAATGTGAGGGTTTTACATTTATTGAGCTAAAACAGGAGTTCACAAAGCAACTGTAATTCGTATTAGGTCATAAAGAATGAAATAATCCTGAACTTGCTTAACTGATAATTTCCCTGCATTTATTCCTAATTATTCCATAAATGAAAGCAGTAAGCATGAATTAATGCCCGTCTCCCCAAAATTGCACAAATTTAGGTACTATCACCCACCTGGCAGCGATGTATAACGTCCTGTTCATAATCATGATGAGCTGAATGTCCAGTTTGTGCCGCTGCGTGTTGTTCCTTCCAGGTTTGTGGCCTACGAACGCTGGATACTGCTTTGTGTCTGCAAGAAGGAGGACAAAAATTAATCCCTGTGAGTGCCAACTTGTAGTAGATATAGTGAGGGATTTCTAATATATGACTTTGTCAGCTTTTGTCAGACGTCCCAGGAGTTTTGGGTCAAATGTCAACCTATGTGTCTTTGCTGGTTAAGAAAACGCCACCGCAATTGTCAGCTGAGGCCCTCATGTAACCATAAATTGTAGGCTAAAAATATGCTGCACTGTACCGTGCAATCGTTCTATTGTTAGTGGCTTTGGATGAAAGTGCTTAGTTTGAATAAACACTGTGATAGAGGAGCGCAGGTCTATGTGAGGCTTTCTGGCCTGCGTTTCAGTTCCCTCGGACAGCGTTAAGCCCATAGTGAGCACAGCAGGACAGGACAGGGAGCGACACAGAGAGAATCAGCAGAAACAATGACCATATCTTTATAGCCCGCCACAGCATTTACACTATCGCACACAGCATTAGGAGCCCAACAGAAAAACAGCGGATTATCCTTTGATGTAGGGTGGGCTCCATTTCAAATTCTGCCTTAAGTCTTTCATTTTTGTGTGTGTAGAGGGCCTATCCTTGGGCGCCAAATTACACTCCATGCCTTCAGAATGTGTTGAGTGTAGGGGATGGTGGGGGTTGCTGAGGAAAGAAGGGTTGAGAGGGATGTGGAGGAGTGAAAAAGGATAGAACAAGTGAGACAGATATCGAGAAGGGGATTTGCGAAGTACAAAACAAAGAGGAAAGGGAAAAGAGTGCACGCGGAGTGCGAGGGAGGACTTGTAATGAGAGAAGGGATGGTGCTCAAGCAGAGAACGAAAGGAAGATATAAAGAAAGTGAAGAGAAGCAAGAAAAAGGATATACTTACAGTTGCCGTGTGAGATGCTAATAGGCTCGCTGTCTTCGGGGAAGCCCGCCCCGGCTATTTGCAGTAGTGTGAAGTAGAGTAACAAGGCCTCTGACCTCATGGTCGCACCAACACTGCTGCTGCTGGTCCTCTACTAGAGATTTGCCTCAGCCTGTACAAAGAGAGGCAGAAGTGGTGGACAAGGAGTAGGTGGAGAGGGATGACAGAAGGGAAAGAAAGGAGGGAAAAAAGGAGATTGTCAAACAGTGTTTTCAATTAACTCTTTCATAAATCGCTTTCCTTCTTGGGTTCTGCATGAAACAAAGTAATGAGGGCTGGGGACTCAAGGATAGACAGAAACAGAAAGGAATCAGCCAAAGAATTTTCAGTTTACCAGATTTAGCTGTTTGTGCATTTTGTACGGCCTAATGCAGTGTGCCAGAGATGTATTTGTGTATGCAATGTTGATGACTCAAGTAAGCCACGATGGAAGCAAAACAAAATTAATTGGATTAGGGGTGGTAATATGCGTCACAGATCGATGTCAAGCAGAGAAGATCTCTGTGCCTCTCTCTCTCTCTCTTTCCCTCTCACTCACACTCTCTGTGACAGGGTCTTAGTGAAGTGTGAGAGCTCTCGGTAAGATTAGCCTGCTGAAAAGTATCAGCAGCACCTGAAGATGGAAAGGAATGGCATGGCAGGCACCTAATTTGCCACTTGTCTCTTACAAAGGCAGCAATCCCATGTCCTAACTCCTACAGGTTGATGACTTCCACGGACTCAATTACCAGTGTGGCTATTAAATATTTCATTTTCAGCACAGCTCTGGTTGGAGAACTGTTTCCATTATTTCCTATTCATCTTTTTTATTTTTACATTTGGACTCTACACGTAGTATCTGTTCGCAGGATTCATCATTTCCATGCTTCACCATTCATCGCTTCTCTTCCAACCGAGTAATGCATTCTGATAGTGTTGCGCTGAGTTTCAAACGATGGGACGTCGAGTCATTCGCTCCTCGTTTATGCAAATTAGGGGTATATAGTATGACTCAGCGTCTCTGGAAACTCCCAAAAACCTTTTATCCATCCATTGTCGATGTAAAATGGAAACTGATTCTCAACTCTCATCATTTCTCTCCAGTGTTTTCAAAAACAATTTTGCCAGACTAAAAAGTTTGTGAAAGAGCCACCATGTTGGTTACGTTTTATAATCCATGAGAAGACAGCCCAATGAGGCTTTCGACCAATCAGGTGGAGCTTAGTGTTTGCATGATGTAGGAGGCTCTAGGAGAGGGAGAGTTCATTTTAATCATCTATTGTGGCACTGTCTAGTACAGGGGTGAGCAATTCACTTCACCACGGGGCCACATGAGAAACTGGGACTGTTGTGGAGGGCCGCAACCCTAAAAGGAACCCAGTTCTGCTCATTATTAATTTCTTCTCTTTATAAGCTTATTGCTGAGGCCCTCCACAATAACCCCAGTTTTTCTTGTGGCCTCTTGGGAAAATTAATTAACCACCCAAGGTCTCGTAGCTTGGCCATTGATCTTCCAAAGCTGAGGTGAAGGGAGATCCCTCATGCGCAAAAAACAAAGACACTATATAAAAAGTGAACGTAACCATAGTTACGTCACCCACTGGTTAGCGAGGCCTTTTTTTTTCAGCAATCGTTTCTGCCGGTATGACAGATAAGGGACTAGGACTAGGCTAACAACTTGTCAACCACAAGTCAGTAGCTAATTAACATATTCTGGATAATTCTCTTTCATGATTCTTAGAATTATCATAATTTATAGAATAGCCTTCATGTTCTATTCAGTATGACCTGAAATTAGTCACTTAGCCCATAAAGCATTTACTGAAGTCATAGAGCACAGGAGCCGTAGCCCTTTTCCCAAAGACTTTTATACAACCAAAAGTCTTTTTGCAGCCAGAGAAGTGGCCCCTGCTGGTCATTAAACACGTGGAAATTTAAGAATCTTTCATTTTCAGACCTTTAAACCTTGTCCATCTTTTATATAGTCTGTGGTGGGGGAAAAGTGCAACTGTGGACATCATCATTTAGCTTAAAAAAATAAAAAACCTAAAAAAAATAAAAAAAACTCCACATGCTCAGCAAGTTAATTTTTCAAATGTAACTTATATGTGCCCGCAGAAGGGGATTTTATAGGAGAAGCCCTAAAATCTGTTGATGTAATGTCTTCATAGCATAGACTATGGCAACAGAGCTTTTGTTGCAGCAGTTTGTGGCAACCAATTACACCCATAAATCATCCAAGACAATTATTGCGTCTGTAATCTAATCAAGAATAAAGCATTTGATTTGCATAAAGCACCTTCTTTTTTTTCTCTCAGATGAAGCTGCAGGGGTGAGGTTGCTGGATAAATGGAGTAAGGGATGCTTCAGGGATGAAGAATTGAATAAAATAGTCGATTTCATTTGCTCGAGTCTGATAAAAGTTGTTTATCCCACGCTGTATTTTCATTTGCTATTGTATGTCCAAGAGGAGCACAAACTGTAGGGAAGAAGGGGGGAGAAAAGGAGGGAGAGGGGAGGGGTAGCGTTCTCTTTTCTTTGTCATGTCTCTCTCTCTCGCTCTCTCTCCATCTCCTGTTCCCCCTTTCTCTCTCCATGCTCCTGTGAATCTCATTCAGGAGAGGAATGAAAACACTATTCACTGGTAGAATCATTTTAACACTGAGGAGAATACCAATACTAAAGCCTGGATACGACCTTGATCTCACAAGCCGCTCCGTTCCCCTCCCTCCTTTCTCACTCCCTGGTCTAGTCCTCTTATCCTTACACTCATTTTTTTGTACTACTATATTTTATGAAGGGAAAAAAAAATACAAAAACTGATTTTTCCTGCAGCTTTTCCTTCATCATACAGTTCAGCCTGACTGAGCTGAGCTTGCACTGCACACTGTGACTTCATACAAATTGTAAATAAAAATGTGCTTTTTCTACACAGTACAGTGAACAACTTTAGAGGGCTTAAATGTAAGTCTGGCCTGAGTTTTGACCCTGAACTCTTACAGTAATGGACTGATTGATGAGCAGAAAGTGACATAAGACAGAGGGGTTACCCTATAGGGACCTAACTCAATGGATGATGGATGGAGGCTGCACTGACCATGAAATCAAGATGTGAGCGCTGTACAGTAAGGAGGAATAACTACAATTGGATTTTTAGATAGGACCTAATTATGTCGGAAATACCTGTTTCTACCACATGAATGTAGATCCTGTACTTCTATTTTTTTTAAACATCAAGAGATTAATCATATGGTAGACATTTCTTTTAATCAGTGGACGCCTAGGAGAGGCGCATCGTCCATCTATATCAGTGGGTTGTAAAAAACTATTAGGCAAACCATCTCACACTGCCTACTCTGATACACAAAATAAATTGAGCACAAAATGGCTTAAGTGAAACCCCTAAGACTTCCAGTGGCCCTTTCATTACCAGCTACCACACATGAGTAACAGGAGGGAGCAGGACACAGTCTGTCTTTACCAAATTACACTCGTTCTATGGAAGAGCAAATTGCTTCCTTGTGTGAGAGTGTTACTGTGTGTGTGTCCTAGACCTTTATAGTACTGCAGACATCTGTAAAGACGCGGGCAAACTGAGAACATTCAGTGATTCAAGCTTTGGTAAAAAATTACCTGCTAGCAATAATCAGACTCACACAGGTGGGAGTGTGTGGATATCCTCTTTTGTAAAAGCTTTCATTGAGAAAGTGTCATAAGAAATAAAGTGCAACAGTGGATCCCTTGGTCTCCTACTCAGGCTTTTAATAGCTAATAACATTTTGAGAACCTTAGCTGCTGTTCCTTTACAACTCCTGCAGACTTGTAGTGATAAAGTAGCTTTTTGTGTGCGTGAGTGTGTGTAAGAGAGAGGGGGTGGAGTTAATCAAGCTGGATGTTGGCAGGAGGCCGCCAGCAGGTAATAAAAACACAAGGACCCCCCCAGAAACCCTCTACGTACCACATCATCTTATGAATAACACACATGTGCATGTGGGCACATTCATTCACGCTCTTAGTTGCCTTGTGGTGCACAAAACTAGAAGCAGAGAGCCTGAAAAAACACACATAAATCCCAGTGATAAAGCAATAAGCGAACACATACATCTCGAAGAAGACAAACAATCACAGATGCAGGCAGCTACCCGCGGGGGCAGCTGACCCAAGCTGCATTACCTTTAACAATAAACAAATTAGCTGCCTAATTATGTTATTGCCGCTGTTGCATCAACATGTTAACTATGGTTGCTTGGAGCTTAAACATGAACACAATAACACACATTTATTATAAAGACAAGGTCAGCCAGAGTACGCTTTAGGTGATGAACAGGAAGGAAATGTTGGGCAACGTTTAGCTACAGGTTTGTTTTTCGGTCTCGTTAAATCTACAAACAAACTTAAAGCACACAATCACACACCTAAACACCTAGTTAGTCTTGACAAGGTCCCAAATGTTCATCTTCTGAAGTCCCCACTTCGCTAATTCCAATGGAGTGAGAGACTGCCATTCAATTACATGTGGAGGAGACCAACTGATGAAAGACTGATGCTTCTGAATTTGCTGGTAGCCAAAGAGAAACAGCAGCAACAGACTGTTAGCTAAAAACAATAATTTTGTTGACAGACAAAGCCATCTAGGAGGATTGTTTATCAGAAGAAAGTGATGTGAAATTGGTACAAAGCCATACAGCCTGAAGAGGGGAGCTATCTGGGTGGGTGAACGGGTCCACAAAAAGCAGAATTTAACATAAAAGGCAGCTTTTGATTTTTGTTTCCTACATTTTAACCCAAACTGTGTGTTAGCGCTAACCAAGTGTAACTGTAGCACTGTATGATGAGATAGAAGTTTTATTTATGACAGCTTTGCTGCAATTGCTGTGCACTCCTGTGGATACTCATGCTGGATCAAAACCCTTTCTTTATGCAATTCTCTGTGGATTTCCCATGTGCTTGTGTTTAATTGTTTGCACTTAACTTTGCTTCACGGCCATCAGTCTGTACTTGAGACCTTGCCTTTGGATGGCTGCTGCATATAGGTGGATTTACAAGGCAGAACAGATATCTTGTGTGGATGTGCCTAACATTCTGTCATCAGGCAAATTGTGCAGCAAAGATGATGATATTTTCAATCATCTCACTGTCATTACAGAGTATAAGAGACATTTGTTTGGCTTTTTGATCATCACAAGGAATGGAGGAAGTGCTCCATATAAAGGTTTTAAAGTAACAGCTTCTGGTAAATGCTGTCTGACAGCTTTGATACGAGCGCAGCCTGCTTGTGTTTATATTTGGCAATCTGGGTAATGTCCACAGATTGGTTTTGAAGGTTTTACAGATGACAGGAATGCCAAAGAGAAGGGTAGCTTACTGGCAATGTGCTGGTACGTGTCTGTAATTATGGTCAGTCACCACATTTGCAGCAGTTGCAGCCATTTGTATCTGTAATTGGAATTTCAGACTATACACAATTTAGGCCACATTAGTATTCATTTTATATCTTTTGTGAATTTTCAGTAGTAATAAAAGTGTTGGTCTAACTACACGAATACACGCATTTGTCAACTTTACTTGAAATCTGTAGATCTTTTAAAACTACTCCTGAGGAAATACTTCCAAAGAAAATTGTTAACAATTGTTCTGTGAAGAAGAGAAGCTATTAAGTGTGTGTGTGTGTGTGTGTTTTAAAAAGTCAGTTTGTCTTTCTGTGATTTGAGTCACCTGCAGTGTGCTTGGGTAGAGGCAGAAAAGTAAAAAAGAGGGGTCAAACCTGGACAAATGGAGTCAGAACCGACAAAATACCTCCAAACAAGAGATAAAGCAAGGGTTCAAACACCAGTAAAAGCAGTAAAAA
>VUQR01001847.1:2971-40045 GCA_015108515.1 Hemichromis elongatus | reverse complement strand
TTTCTTTTTTTTCCTTTTTTTTTTTTTTTTTTTTTTTTTGGATGGGAAGTAGGAGGGGTTAAAACTTGCTTTTAAATCAGCCACCAAAGAGTTTAGAAGGAACCACTAAACATATGAAGTTTCTGCTAGAACCCTCGACCGGTTCTTTTGCCTTTCATCTGTAACCTTCGAACGTCTCCCGTTACCCCACTCAGGCAACTTCTAAAGATGTGCATTTACGACACCCTGCCAGCATAAAGGGCAGGACAGGAGAAAATAAAAGTGAGGAGAGCCAGACTAAACCTCAGCCCTGAACTATTGTGCTCAATCTGAGTGAAAATGAAGGATGAAGTGCGAAGACACCGCAGAGAGAGACTGCAGTGATGGAGGGTTGTGAGTGTTTTTGAGACGTGGTTATGTGCTTGCCCTTGCAGGTGTTGTGTTACAGTCGGTTGGTCGGATGGTGGGCGTGCGCCTACCTGCAGCTCCCAGGTTTTTACACCGTGGGAGACACAGAGGGAAACCTGAGCCAGTCGAGCCCACTCACCGTGATGCTAAGCTAATGCCAAGATTACTGCTTCCTTTCAATCAAAACCCTGAAAAAAAAACCTAGTTATTTCCCTCACTGCCTGATATCTTTGTCTACAGCTCTGTCTGCCTGACTGACTGCCAGACAACAAACTCTCAGCACAATCAGGTAAACCAGTTCCTCTTAATTATATGGTTTCGAATGTTCAGAAGAGTTTAAGAAGAAGTTTGGGGATCGGTTGGTGAGGCGTGCTAAAGCAGGGATGAAAAAAAGGTTCTTTTAATGTCTGGTTAAGCAGACATATCTATCATAGCTGTTTATCCAGTGGATGATGGGAGTTTGATGAATCATGCGGAGGGGGGGCTCCTTCTTTGTCTCAAACACTTTGGAGTTTGAAAGAGACAAAAGAGCAGCAATGCTTTATCAAAGATGAATGATTGAGAGCAAGAAGACATTGATTTATGCCCGCAGTGCCATACCTGTACACCTTCATTTTGTCAGAATATGCTATTGCAGATGACTGATATTTTGACCATCTTTTGAAAAAAAAAAGTAAATGTTTGCCAGTTAGAGCCATCATAATAATGATGATTTGCTAGTTAGCACAAGGGAAAGTTCAGGGTGATAAAAGTGGAATTAGTTGGTGAGATCTGTTCAGACTCATAGAGCCATGACTTTTCAGCATGATTTTTTTTTTAAGCAAAAAAAATGAAAGTATTTTGACATTGAGCTGCTGAGAATCAGCCATCATTGTAAAGTAAGCAAATGAGCGGAACTATAGAGCGCAGGATGTGCTCACACTTTAAAGTTTTCTGTGTTTGTGACAGCACACCCAGCGGCCCACACAGCCTCTGTTACACTGTATAAAAATCTCCTCTTGGCTCCAGAAGTAAACATTAACCAGACATATGCACACCTACTTGTATACAGAGGTCAGGAGAGCAGTGGCATTTCATACATTTCATTGCTTACTCTAGCACATCGCCAGTATATACACGAACTAGCGGCCAGCAAATATAACTTCCATTTCTCGAGAGGTTTGTTCCATTATTGTATGTATCTCTGCGTGCATGTGTGTGCATTTCAGTGTGTCTGCCTGTGTTTGTGTGTTTGTGCTGTAACCAACCATCTCATTTCCCCATAGGAGGACTTAGTCTGGCTGAGACTGCATCCTCCAGCACACTCGCATTAACATTTCATCCTGATTGTCTCTGTCAAAGTAATTCATCATCATCGACTAAAAGACCGGGACTGGAGCCTCCCTCAACTTCACATCTCTCTCCCCTCCATCTCCCTCCCTCTGTCTCCAGGTTTTTCTCTTCGTTCCCATTTCTGCCCCCATTTTTGGCTTTACCTCTCATGTCCTCGCTTGATGTTTCTCTATCTTACTCTGGTCCATCTGGCTCTTGAGATAAACGCAAGCCTGGCTCTCCTCACTCAGACAAAATATCTATAAAGATGAACGTAATCACAGTTTGGTTATTTAGTCCAAGTGACCCTCCTGCGGAAAATTATCCATCTGTCTACCTCATTTATCCTTACCTCAGTCACTCCTCTTTTTTTGGGTTTACTCCCCTCACACTCGCCAGGGTTCAGATTGACAAGCAGATTATATCCAGGGGAAAATGTGATTAATGAGTTTGTCTGAGTAACGTAAATCAAGCTAATGGAACTGGAGACACCAAATGAAGGAGCAAGAGGGACGAAGAGAAAGAGGAGGAGAGGGACAGGGGTTGCACAGGGTTCAGATTTCCACTCAACTGAAATGCAAAAACAGTAAGCAGGCCTCAGCTGCTGTCACACCGGCCTTTGAGGAAAACAAAGAGCAGGACAGACCAAAAAAGTCCTCCTTTTTCTTCTCATCTTTCCTTTCTTTTGTCTTCTTACTATGAATCCCTGGAGTACCCTGGCCCTCCCTTGCTTCCATCCCTACACTCAATCCCAATCCTCTCATCCAACCAGATATGATCCCATCCAAACCATTACCGCTAGCAGCACCACCATCACTAATCCAAAGACCGCGGCTGTAGCACCACGCACATGCACACACCCGCTCACACACCTTGACATGCACACAATCGCACAGAAAACCTAAGAGACAGCACTTTACAGTCTGCTAGCTGCAACAATGAAATCTGTGCTTTACTGACAGAGTCAGGACCCCTAAAGACATAAGAGGATCAAGTTGCTCATCCGGTAACTTAAACCATTTAACCATTTGTGCACTTAATTCCATTTACATGCAATTTTTAAACAGAAAACAATGCAAAGGAGATGTCTTGTCAAACAATGAGGCTTAAGACTCTTAACCGAAATGAATTTGGAGAACTTCTCATTTGAAGAGACTTTAACAACCTTAACAGTGGTAAAGCTGCACTTTGTGTATTTCTTTTTATTATTTTTAAAAGGTGCAAGGACTTTTAAAATGTTTTTGTCTTTGAAACAAAAATAAATGAAACAAACAAACAAAAAAACTGGTGTGCTTGTGTAAATGCAAACTTTGTCTTTGTGTAATTAACTTAAAAGCTTAAGTGCTGCAGTCCGGATCCTCCAAAACATTTAGTCTCATTGTTAAAGGAGGATCTACGGATTACTTTTGTTACTTTAAAACTAAATCTGCAAAACAAGGCAGTGCAATGACAATGAGATAATTAGCAGCACTGCTTACAGGGGTTTTTGGACTTAACCCGATAAAACACAATGCTATACCTGTCTTGGACTAATTTCATGCTTGTTTTTCTGTGTACATTTGAGTTCCTTCTTTTTTTTAAGCCATTTTTAAGTGCTAAATTATGTAAAATAAATCCTTTAGTGTCAGTCCTTTCTCCTAATCTACATCTTTGTACGTTTTAGAAATCTTTTGAAAAAAGATAAATAAATAAATCTCATAATCAGCCAATCATATTTCTTATGGAAGTAACTGTAGATTATAAACTCCAAATGTAATCACACAATGCTGACTATACAGTCAGGACTGCTCACTTTTACTGTTCTAAGTCCAGTTTTACAGGAAAACTTTGGCTAGAATAAATAATAGTCATTAGCATGTACAAATAACATTTAACACTGCATGTCAAATCATTTATTGTCTTTGTTTCTCTCTTTCAGGTTGTTAATTGGTAGTCCTTTTAGTTTGTGAGGAACCAATTCAGTGCAACAGTCCAGAAGACTTCATTTTTCATTTTCATTTTTCTTCAGCAAAGATAAGCCATCTGTGAAATGATACTGTAGAGGTTCATTCTCTCGTGGCATATTAATGTGATGAATTAAAATCACACACTGACAGGTAAGGATGGAATTACAATGGATGCTTATGGAGTGTTTTAGTGGTTGTATGATGGCAGATTTAACAGGATTCCAGATTCATATCGGCACTTTTAAACATATTTAATCAGAAGGATACACGTATTATTGGAATTAAATAAGCAAACAGCAAAGCGGGATTTGTGTCAGATGTTATCTGCAGCTGAAGCAAGTGAGAATATTGTGTGGCCAGCAGCTGTCTTTAATTAAAGCTTGTTCAAACGAGTTCCTCTCTTGGGGTGGTAGAGCAACAAGCCAGTAAAAAGAGACTCAAAATCTGTATCCTTCTGTCATGTTGAAGCCAAGCCATTTCTGTAAAATCAATCACAAGCATACAGAGGTGTGCCTGCTTCTGACATGTCTGCAAAAGAACACAGACATCTGCCCTTTGACACCATTTCTACTTCTGTCAAAAGACCGAAACTGACAAGTGAAGTGTTGTCAAACTGCAGCTGGGGAGCAAAATAGCCCTTCTGAATTGCTAAGGGCACTGTTGCTACCTTGGTGTCCGATGGTGGCACAACACTCGGTGGCTAATCCCCTCGTGCTGCAGCAGCAGAGCAGACCACAAGCATGCACAGAAGACTCAGACGAGGTTGGCTGAATGAGGACAGAGGCCAAAGGTGAGAGGGTTCTATATTCAGAAGTGATAAAGCCCTTCAACCTAAATTCAAAAGGAAATAATTATACTTTATTTTTTACTCCAAAACAGAAAACCTGTGTCACCCGCATCCTTATGACTTCTGTTTAGTACAAAAAGGTAATAGATCCTAGAACAACAAAAAAAAAAATTGGCAGGCAACGTAATCCAGGCCACAATTACCTTGCCTAACAAACCATATTGGAAAAACAAATTAGTAGTACATAAATGTAATTTCTAGGGGACAGGGGTTGGATGAGGGCCACAGGACTCACAGAGCTGCATTCTCTCTAATTACATTTGACTTTATAAGTGTACATTAAAATGACACAGTATTAATCCAAATGGAATAGATAATCTAGAGGGCATACAGATATAATCTCGAGACATGTCATTTCATTATGCTGAGTGATGTTACAGTTTATCAGTAATGGTAGTATTGTTCTATGGTAAGAATCAAAATTCAACCAACCCCATCTGCCTTTCGTTTTTCAGATAGGCCCGGGGTAATATTACCCCTCAAACCAGAGGCCAAAGCAGTCTTAATAAATTGGCATAGAAATTACAACCAGAGAACATCACTGGGCAAGGACCCAAATACTTTTATTTGCAAAACTAAGCACCCAGGTGGCTGTGTTCACAAATATGAGATAGATCCACATTTCAACAGAGCAGTTTTCTTGTTGCCTTTCATTTAAGTGCAACAACAAGAGAAGTAGTGAGGGCATGTCGGAAGTATTGATCTTGTGTAAAAGCAATGCAACATTACATTTTTAGAAAAGAGACAATTACTGTTCATGTCTTTTTTACTCTGCGTATTAACACCAGATATGCCTTCAGATTACAAAATTGCCAGCCCATTCTATCCACATATATAAACTCCTGTGTGTGGATTTGCCAGTGTAAAAAGTTTAACTGCTATATTTGCATCTATAGCTGGTGCTATAGACTAGAGCTAAAGAGATGCAACAACAACACAAGCTAATCCGTGCAATGTGCCACCGAGGGGTTTAGCTCTGGGGAGGGACTTAGAAAAGAGAGAGGGAGAAGGGAGAGGGACTTAAAGCAGTCATTGTCCCTCTGGGAGCAGATTAACTATTTTAAAAGCAAAGGTGACGTCTACTGCTGGCTCGCTTTGCCGGCTAGCCCACGTTCTGCAACTCTGTGTAAGATTACGTCCCCCTTTCTCTTTGTTTACTTCTTCTTTCCCTGCTTTAGCCCTGTAGCTTCTTTTGCTCAGTTTCTGTCTTCATCTTTCTCCCCTCAAGCTCCCTTCTCTTTTAATCAAGTAGGAGACGGGCATATGCTCACTCAGAGCAACAATCAGAAATGCCTGTTTCAGGAGTGGAGCCAAGGCCATCATGAAAGCACTGGGTGCACGGGGAAGATTGTGCCGATTAAAAGTTATTATGCCGCCGCAATGCCACCAATGTGTGAATTGGGCTGGGTGAAGGGCCACGGGGAGGGCTCTGTCCATGGGGAGCAGCACAAATGTGCAATGACAAAAAGGGGAGTACACAGGGGATACATGGGATGACACAACTTGAGAGAAGAGGGAGGAGAAAGTAGGGCACAGGAGCAGACTTGGGTGTAAATAAAAGGGTTTCTTATGAATGTGTGGAGAATGATCAGGTGTAAGGAGATGAGGCGCTACAAATAATCTACACAAGGGAGTACAGAGATAAGTGCTAGGCTATAGGAGGCGGAGGCGAGGGGGGATTTTGAAAGTAGAAGTGAGAAAAGAGAGGGCACTGCTCATGGGATATACTCCTGTTTACTTAGAGGAAAACAAAGACTGGCACTGAAAAGCCTGGCATGGAAATACAAATAAATCCCCTCTTGCCACCAAAGTCTTTTTATTGTATAAAAAAAGCTGCATGAGGCAAGGGAGAAGTAAAAAGAACTTCACTCCAATTATTACATTTCTCATGCCTTTTCTTTCTTGAAATATAAGTGTTGTTGAGTGTATGTATTGTAATAATTCGCAATGGAGTTGTGTTTTTCTTTCTCCCCTTTCACAGCAAACCAGTCCCCCTGTGTGATCTGCATAATGCATGAATTCTCTGCGTAGACTGTCAAGGGAAACACAAGGCACAGGAGCAACAATAGAAAGCAAACTTGATGTATAATATGTAGTTTAATGAATTATTACATAAGCCCCTCAGTGCTTTCCTTGAAACTGTAGGAGTCCTGTTCTTTCACTATATAAAGACATTCTACTAAAAGTATTCACTAAGAAGAAACATCCTGTTGATACACTCCAGCACTCAAGTAAATGTGAATACCCCCTGAGCGCACACACACACACAGATGCACACACTGAATGAACATGCTGCACATGAACGCACATCAAGGCCTTTGTGTCACTGGATCTGTCAATCTTCTTCTCATTTTTCTCCTCCTTTTTTCAGTTTACTCAAAAACACACACGTAGACACACATCCATGCCAACACAATTCATGTCCGTCATAATGAGGCCATCATGATGAGGGAAACACAGAGTCAACAGACAGCCATTCATAGCAAAAAGCCACGGAGTCTGCGCAAGTCTCCGTGTGGAGCTAACTCCAGTTTGTGTGTGTGTGCGTGGCTGCCAGGCAGGGTGGGCCCCAAAGGAGAGGCTTACATGGCATGACCTCAGTGAGAGACTTCCCTCCTCCAGATTCTGGCTCTCACATGAACACCCATGAACACACACACACAGATATATACAGTGTTCCTAGCGTTCCTGGCAGCACCAGTCCAACCAGACTGGTCTGCCAAATCTTTCAAGTAACTTCTTTTGATAATTTCCTCTAAGTCTCCCTGTACAGCCATGATAATTCTTATATCTGGTTTTATTCTACTGGTAGCGTTAGCTAAAAAATAAAAAATTGTGTGGTCCTCTTAAAAACATTTTTCAAAAAAGTCTAGATTTTTTTTCCTCTTTTTCAGTGACTGTAAAATTACTCAGCAGCACAAACATGGCTATGTCAGTTTTACTCAGTGTTTATATCAGTCTGATCTTGCTAGCCCAGTGGTAGCAAGAGCATTGGGTTTGTAAGGATGCCAAATGTTGGTCAGTCGCCTAGACTGTCAGGCAGGCGGTTAGCAAAAACAAATTTTCAGCTTTTTGACAACTTCAAAATTACAGTTTCTGCTGGTTCCCACTGGTAAACCCTCAGATCTTTTTGTTGTAGCAAAATTTAATCAAAATGGATTAATAAGAAGTAACCAGCCATCCATCCACTGGTCAAGTTCAGGGTTAGGATTGGGGTTGGGAGCCTATACCAGCTGTCGCAGGGCTAGACGCAGGGTACTCTCTGAGCAGGTACCCAGCGCATTGCCATTAACTCTGACGCATCGACAACCATTCACATTCAAATTTAGACCTACAGCTAATTTCCTAACAGAATGAAATAAAATATTCTTACTTTATTTTTTAGTCAGTGCAAATAAACTGTACAGAAGCTATGTTATTTCTAGCATTCATACCTTGGTAGCACCCCAGAGAGCTGAGCTTGTGGCCAGTGAGTTAAATGCTCAACTTTAACAAGGGATTTTTTTGTTATTTCGTTCTATCCAATATGGGCATTTTTTATTTGGTCCATGTCCAGGTTGTCATGACTATTTCCATTTTGTTTATAATCTTTCCAATATCACCTTACATATGATGCAAATCATTTCCTCTGAGCTTGTGCTAAAGGCAGATTCCCAGATTTGCATAACTATAGCAAGATATGTACTATACTGCACATTGCTGCTGCATAATTTATATGGATTGCAAGACATAATCCAAGAAAACCAAATATTAGTACTCTGAAAAGCAAACGAACGGGTAGTCGGAACGAAGTGTTTCCATATGCAATGGCATGGAGACACTTGCAAAGTTTTAAGGGGGAAATGCAGACCTTGGTTTAAGGACAACCAAACTTTCTCATGTTTATTTAATGTGAAAAACCATATTCTCCTCTGCCCCATCCAGAGTGTCATCACAAAGTTAGACCTGAATCGAGTTTGAATGCGGTGATTTTTCATGCTTTAAAGTGAAGACCCGCTGCCGAGATTGCACAATTAAGATTAAGTTTGTGCTCAGATGACAGACGTTGAGTCGTCATGCTAACAAACTGAATGAATTATAGATCGCCTGCATCACCCCACCCAGAGTCTATCTCTGCCTCTATCTTTCTCTTTGTCTGTCAAAATGTGATGAGCTAAGAAACTTAAGAAGCAGCTTTGGGTGTGAAACTGTATCCCTCTCTGGGGGTTTGAGCCATTTTGTTGAATTTGCATCTTAACAACCTTTCTGAGTAATTGAAAAAGTGGTGTCAGAGCCCAGAGTCTTGATCTCTGATATGGTAATTACCTTCCATTTATGCCAGAGACTTTCGGGGAGTCCTGAGATCCAGAGGCAGCAGCTGTCTTTGAGGAAAAAGCGTAATGACCTGCATATGTCTCCGTCTTTTTGGGAGCTATCAAAATGCATTTGGTTGGGTATTTTAATCTGTGGTTGACATCTCTGATTATAAGATCCAGTAAAGTTGCCTAATCTTCTAACAGCAATGGAAGGAAGGAGGTAGGGATTTAAAAAATAGAGGGATGGGGATGAGGGTTTGAGGATAGGGGCAGACCTTTCATGTGGTTTTACCCCCCTCTAAAATGGGTTCCAGAAGCGAGCATGCTGCGTACACACAGCACTTAAGTCTAAGCTTTTGATCATGAGCTACTGGTTTGGTTTGGTGTGCGTGTATGTGTGCTGAAAGATGCATATGAAGATCATTAATCAGTGACACCGCTCACACGTGCAAGCACACGCACACACTGAGAAAAAACAGAAAATCCTTTGTTTTTATTTAGGTTATGTGGTAAACTGAGGAGAAGCTGGAATATGAGTTGAGAATAAGAACTTAAATGAGGCAACACAAAAGTGCTTGCCACTGACTGAAGCACACGAAAAGCCTTGAAATCAGTACTTTGCCGTACATTCTTTAATGTTACAAGCAATTAACTGCAACAAAGCCTTTGATGCCAAACGCTTTGCAAAGATGCAGACTAAAATGTCCACAGAGTCTTTACTGTCCAACATGAACAAGTGTTTAATCTTCCCAGATGCACCTAAAACATGACAGGTGACATACATCAGCCTGCCTGTTGTACTGCTGTAGAAACCAGCAGCTTTTATCATTCTATTCAGCACCATCTTTCAACTGTACCTATGGATGCCAATGCTGCAAAATGTCAAAACAAATAGCTCAGAGGAACTACTTCAAGAAAGAGATGTCTCACAGATGAATCTGCTTGTCTCGGCTAATGTAAACATCATACTCAGCAAGCATACGTGGATGCGTGTGTCTGTGTTGACAAGCACAATATATATATATATATATATATATATATATATATATATATATATATATATATATATATATATATATATATATAGCCACATCAGTGTTTATTTTTTCCATCCTTAACTGAAACTATGTGCAATTTGATTATTGATAAATGAATCCTCGACTCTTTAGCTAATGTTAGCCAGCACTGCTCACTATTGATGCTGTTTTTAAAAAAGTGATTAAAGCATCTATCCCAACTTCTCTTACATCTAAAAACATCTCATTTTTAGGATTTTGGGAGAATATTCTACAGAATGAGAATCATACAAATTCACACCTTAAAGCCAAAGGATCCTAAAAAACTGGAAAAATATCAACAGTAAATTTCTCTAGATTAGCTGCAAAAACTGTTAATTTTTTTTAAAAATTTTTGCTGTGTAAATATATAGGTGAGATAAAAATACAAAGCTTTATGGAATCAGAAGGGACGGCTGATAGTCGAGCTGTAGATCATCAACAAGGTCACGAAAGAAGGAAAGTGCACTGAAAAAAGGAATCAGATTCACAAGCCATTTAATCTTGAATTCAGTGAGTAAAATCATACAAAAGGTGTGGAAAAAGGTCAAAAAGGAGCCACAGTTTGACTTGGAGAACACATCTTAGCTGAGAAACACCAGAATAAATAAAATATTTCACCTTGTTTCTGTAAAGTGAGCTCTAAATACAAGATTAACTGACTTGCAGAGGTGAATATTTTCAGGAAGGAAGGGAAGAAGGAGGGTGGTGAAAACGAGGTAAGAAGAGAACAGAGTGAAGCTATACATGGCAGCTGTATTGATCGGCTGTATTAGTTTATAGGGTGTTATTGAAGTACTACAGACTAAGCGTGTTGGCCACACGCCAGGCATCATTGTCTCTAAAATGCAGCAGTGCGCTACGTGTAATTATCATGTACACAAAGAAAAAAAAATACCCCCACTCCCAGCTAATACATCTGCATAGCAAAAAAAAAAGAAAAGAAAAGAAAGAAAACAGCAAATAAATAAAATAAACACAGAAAAGAAATCTTTCCAAACCGTCAACAACTGAAACCCTGTCTTTTTTCTGTGGCTACTGATTCTAAAAGATAATACAGAAGTAGTTTTGATGCAAGACTTATTATTATTACTTTTTTTGTTTGTTTCTTATTATTTTTTAGAAAAAAATTCTGTTTCCTCATGAAGCGCACTTCCTACTTCCTCTTGGTCCGGTGGCGGTGGTGGTGTGAGTGTCATATAGGCCGGTTAGTCGTCATCATCGTCAACCACGGGGTCCGTGTCCCAGCACGTGATGTCAATCTCTGAAAGCATAAAAACACACACAGACACTCGGATGTTTGCTTCACCCTGGACGAACACATCAAACTTGTGCTTAGCAAAACTAGGAGGCTTATTTTTGGGAGAGTAGTTGGCAACTGGCTGGCAACCTCATGTTGTGATGGAAAAATGTGTTTTCCCAACCGGCTGAGTCTCGATGGAAGTCAAATCGCTTTACGGTTGTTTTCACAAAGGTGTTAAAAATCTACCAAATCAAATATGCTAAGGCGACTGCTTGAGAATAAGGGAGTAGCCAAAAGCAGCTTTATTTCAGCTGATCGTCTGACCTGGTGGCTTGTTATAAAAGACCGGTGCGGGTTTAGCCGAGGACTCCTCTGATGTCCCGAATTCTTCCTCCTGTGATTGGCTGAAGTAGCCCTCACTCGCCTAAAACACCAACAAAGAGATAAAAGATGAGCGAAACAACGACTAATAAACCGAGAATTTGCATTTTTGTTTCTGGAGAGCACCAGGAGCATCAGCTGGTCTCACCTGAGTGCCTTCTTTCAGCAGAGCCTCCCCATTGGTCATCAGCAGCTGTCCGTCGTCCAGCTCCTGGCCCTCCCCGGACGCATGCTGCAGTGCATGCTGGTAGCTGAGAGTCATCTGATCAGAGCCCGTCACGTCCACCAAACTAGACGGGTCGTCCTCGGCGCCGGTACCCGAGCAGAAAGTCCCATCCATCATCTCGTCAAAGCTAAGGAGCGGCTGAGGCCGACCGCTGGCAGCGGCGGTGTTGGGCGGGATGTTGTCATGGAGGACATCTCCCATTAGGTCCACCAGATTGGAGGACTGGGAGGACTGGGCTGGTTGGGCAGGGTTGGCTGGAGGAGCGGAGCTGCCATCCCACAGGTCAACGAGGCTGTCCGTGCCGGACTCGTACGCAGAGACACCGGAGGAGTCGCGGGCCTGCGGGGCGACGCTCTGCACGGGCTTGGTGGGCGTCGACTCCTGGACCGGTGGTTTCTGCTCCTGCTTTCGCACCGAATCTGAAGAAAACAAGAAAAACAATTTCATTTTAAAAAATCGAGTCACTTTTAATGATGATCAGTTTCTTTCTAATTACCGAAAAACATTTTTAGTGGATTTCTGTTTTGGAAAAAGAACTCAATGGCGCCCCCTGGATGAGGCGAATGCTGCTGAACCTTCAACTAACAAAAATATACTAAAACCAACTTTTCTCAGCTTCTAGAGACTCGGGTTTGGGTTTTTATAAATGGTCAGAATAGTTATTTATATTGAACCCAACAGAGTCTGAAATAATTCTGACCTCTAATCCATGGACATGATTTTCAAAAGTAATATTTCCCTTTTTTAAAGGGTAAAAATGTCAACATTTGGAGTTTGGAGGGATGAGTTGTTCCATGGTGGTACATAAAAAAGCAGGACGCTTGTCGTCCTACATCACTCATATTTGTCCCAACAGGCAAAAAGATGCAGAGTAGCTGAACGCATGTTATATTCTACAAAAAGATTTTATTATTCTATTCTATTCTGTTGTCTGATTGGTCGACAGAAGTCTTACCCCACTCGTCTGCACGGTCTTCCTCCTCATCCCTGCTGTAGTCCTCTTTGATGGGCGTGGTGACTATTTTAGGAATGGGTGACACGGTGGCCATGTTGCGCTCTGTGCTCACTACATCGTCATCGTCCGCTGAAGGGTCAAAAGAAAAATTATTGAGGGAAAACTTTAGCAGGTGTCACCAAAAATCCTCCAAGACTTTTACGCATGAGCAGGTGTGTCGAACTAACACAGAATCTGATGGTTTCATCGCACATTTCATCTTCACACTTATTATAAGGGTTAGTTCAGCTAAATGAGGGTAACAGACCAGGTGAACTCCACAGTCACATCCTGTGTTACTTCAACACATTAAACGTTGCACAAAATCGCAGCAGCCACATGAATTTTGTTGTCACTTGACCAACAGACAGGCAGATTCAGTCACTGCGCCCGGTTTCAGACCCATCGTCTAATCTGTCAAGAAACTGACATCACCAGCTGAGCCAATCAGCTGTCTTTCAATCAGATTTGAAGCTATTGTAAGGTAAACAGGAAAAAAAAATACTTCTCCAAAACATCATCACGTTGTTTTCAGTCAGCTCCCTCAGTGTGTTAATTTTGTTTAACGTACTGGCCAAAAGGATCATGGGATATTGGGATTTCCATTTCAGTACACGCAGCATCATGCACTCAGTCATGAATGCCAGACTTCCACACGGATAGCTCAGCATGTCTGGAAGTTTTAATGAAAAGTGAATAGACTGAGTGAAAAACAGTGAATGACTGAGTAGTCTCTTTTCCTTGAGGCTGAGTGCTTCCTCTTCGTGATGTTTAACATCTTATAATGCAGCTGTTTAATGCCAAAAGCGTGAGACAAAATTAGTTGGGGTGCGGCAATAAGACGCATACAACCTCGGGCAATAAAGTGACCAAATGCTGCTTCTCTGGACAGCTGAAGCAAATGAGGAGTGAGGATCTGTCATGACAGAAACCAAGACATAGTCACAATGATCCAATGGGTCATGAAACAGGAGCAGATATCTAGCAAAAACTCACTGATATGTCATTACAACATACCAACACATTGTGGGAGAGTCACAGCTACGTCAGGTACACACAACCAGCAACAAACACCATCACAGTGTCAGTTAGAATCACTTCCACAATGTCATTTCTCTAGATGTTTGATGAAGTTGAGCTCCATTTTGTGTTCACAAGCACAACAATGAGGAATGAAAGTTTGGTAATAAATGAGTGAGTCGTAAATGGCTGGGTTCACAAATCCCTTGAAGGTAGACAACCTGATAAACAACCCCTGATGATGATATTATCAGCTGTATTTTTATTCCTATGTTCAGCCGATTTACTGGTATCAGGCATTTATAACTGCCAATAACCAATAATTTAAAAAGTAAAGAAGAAACATGGAAACACTTCAACCATACTGCACAGTTTATCCACCAGAGGGCACTCTGCAAATTCTCTGCTGGCAAGACAAGTTTGGAACGCCACAAACAAGAACCATCAGCGTTAGGCAGAATATAAAAAGTGAATGAATAACTACACGTAACAAATGTTAGACAACACTGTTGATGGTTTGTGTCTGGAAGGAAAAAGAAATCTATTCCTACAGTAGAATAGTGAAACAAATATACGTCGTCAGTTTTGTACTTAAAACTCATGTGGCGTTTTTTTTTTTTGTGACTGATTTTCACCTAGCAACAGCCAGCAACTTTTTGCTAACCAGTCATTTAAAACACACTTTTCCATAGCAACAAGTAGTTGTTGAGGGGTTTGTTGACCAGTTTCTTGCCCTGTGTGACTGAGATCTTAGTCAGAAGTTAGCAGGTCAGCTAGCTAGCAGATATCTAAACATGTCCAGTACAGCATTTAATGGAGATGAAAACCTAAATACCTACAAACTGTGGTAGTGTTACTGAAGTTAGGCTGCACACAGTTTTTAAATGAAATATTTCCTTAGCAATGAGCCAGTGTTAGATTGCTAACTAGCTAACAACTAGCTTTTTTTTTTTTTTTAAGACATTGTTGCCTAATTTTTATCTTGTGTGAAGAATTAAGTATTTACCTGAAGCCACAGGCATGATAAGTTTAAAATGTTCACAAACTGCTGTAGCTAGCTCCACAATCACTGCCAAACACTATACATGTAATTTCCACTCAGCGCAGATACAGCTCAAACACCATTATCCTGCCGACATTTGTGTAATGTACACTTCAACTATAACCTCATGTCCATTGAGGGCAAAGTGCACACAATTAAAGTGAACTTTAATCTATATTTCATATCTTACCTGGTGGCTAGCTACAGCGCTATGGTTAGGCTAATATTAATACACTGGCAAAGGTAAGATAGGAGATGAGGGTTAAATGAGGATGCTGAGGGTCCCCAATGGGCGCCATCCTGTGACAGGAAGAAGACGCCAAAAACAGAACAAACTCGAGAATGCTTGAGATGATCTGTCAACAAAAGGTTAGTCATCAACATAATGCTGCGTGGTTTGGATTACTCATTGGCATCTTAATGTCCATACTGAGCACAGCGAGGTTTTACTGAGCTGAACAACGTGCTGCACATGAACGGTGCTAATAAAAGTTCTGTTAGAGGCAGAGAATGACGACCGAATAAAAAATCTGCCTGTTTAAAAAACCGAACACGGCATTCATGAAAGTGTGAATACGAGAGCTCCATCTTAGACCTGCAAACAGCATCATCAGAGGTTTGATGTGTCATCGCTTAACAAGCTGGAGGTAAACAGTGTTCTACTTTCACCGAGCAAAATAACGTACACATGCAATTACACACACACAGTGAAGATCATGAAGGTGGTCTGCATGATTTTATTTCTAATAACATCTAAACAGATCCTAAACAGGTGACTCGACATTATCTTTCATGTTTTGCTGTAAGCCTCGTACTCTGAGGGTCCATTACTGAAATATCTGCCTCCACTTTGTTAAGACAGAGTTTTATTTGTGATATACTGATGACTGATGACACTGGTAAAGCCAACCAGCAGCTTGTAAGCAGGATCTCTAATGATTTTCCTTATTTCCTGTGCCTGTGGTGGACACTCATATTAAAGTTGTGCTGAAATATCCTCGTGCCCTCTGAAAAATCAAAGGTTTCTGGACTAAACGTAAGATGTTAAAGGCTCTTCAGGAGAAGCACAACGCTCTCTGGAAATCTGTCTCAGCCATTGACAAAAAAACCACCGTTATGGTCTTTAACCTGAATGACATCGAAGTTCCACATTCAAACATTCACAGGCCGACTGATGGCAATGGTGACCGAGTGACGGCTCGACGGCGTTACACACACATACGCGCTCAAACACTCACAGTCGGTCAGTCGGTCGGGATTAAAGATGGCAGCAGGAGTGTGTTTATGAGTGTGTTTGTGTGCAGTCCAGGATCAGAGGCAGAGGAGGAAGGTGGAAGGAGAGAACCTGTCAGATCCCTGAGATTCAGCTCTTGAGAGAAGTGAAATCACTTTGATGCTCAATGAAACCGTAAAACATCAGGAGAAGAAAAATAAAATACAGAAACATTTATAGAAAAAAATCAGCAGCCGACTGGACGACATCTAAAGGATGAAGACTGGAGGGGACGACAGACTCGACATCTACTACACAAAGCAACAAACAGCTTTGCTTTGAAACGGGTTTTAGTGCAAACCTGCTGTGTGAGAGTCAGCCTGCAGGGGGGGTTAAAGTGCACGAGGTGAAGAGGAAGGTGGAAGGGCAGCCTCGTTAAGCTACAGCTAACGCCGCCAGTATGCACGATAGAGGGAACACAAACCAAACTCCAGCTTCTGTCGCCTTTCTTGATGCTTGGATATTCTTGCTCCTTACTCAGCCGATAATAAATGGTAAAAATGAGGGCGTTGGGGAGATTTCTGGACGCTGTCATTCAGTACCAGGAAGTGGAAGGAGGAAAGGGTTCAGGGGGTGTTCAAAGTGGGACGTGAAGGGAAGTTTTATGGGTTGGTGCTGAGATGTGGGGGCCGTCACAGTGTGTGCTCAAACCAAGTGCTGAAGATGAGAGGATGAAAACACACCTTGGCTGAAATTACTACGAATTCTTATTGTTTTTAATCTGTTCAGAACTTTCCTGATGTCACAGAGTGCTCTTTAAACTTTGTATTATTTTCACAGAAAGCAAAAAAACGAAGATGGGCCTGGTCAGGAGCTAAAGTCTGCATTACAGTTACCACTAATACTTCCACTAATACTTCCTCTTTGCTTATTCTTTCAAATTAGAGCAAGCCAGAGGCTTCACTTCACAGCTTCCCTGTTAATTTCAGAATTCAATTCCAAGTTTTCTAAATGCTTTTTAAAGCCCTCAGTGGAAAACCTCCTATGTTAATCTCTTATTCACTTTTGCACGATTGATCCCAGGATCTTGAGATCTACGAAAAGAACAGACCCTACAATAATACAAAAAAACCTCAACAATTAGATGAACCCTATGAGCAAGCAGTTGGAGACAGCAAGAAGGAAAAACCCCCTTTTAACAGGAAGAAACCTCTGGCAGAACCAGGCAGCCATGTTCTGTGTGCATCTCATCGTCATATGCTGCTACACTCTCTTCTATCCAATTGCACAATATTAGGACACGTCAGAATCACCTGCACCGACAGATAAGCTATTTATTTTTAAGGATAGTTATATTGTTACTCTTCGAGCCAATTGATATTATATTTTTGCACTGTCCTGTTATATATTATTGTATACTAGCATTCTTATCGTATATATTGTATTTCTTATATCGTATGCATATCGTATTCCTCTGTTCCTCTGTCTGTCTTACTGCACTGAGCATGTGTATGACAAAAGAATTACCCTTGGAATAAATAAAGTTCTTCTTATCTTATCTTAAAAATGCTCCAAGTTTGAAATGTTCCTCTATTCTTCGGCTTTCCTGGGTTAATAATCTGTGACTAGGGGCTGTTATTTTATTTTGTATTTATATATTAATGTGTTTTATATTATATTTGTAATTTGATGTTATTTAAATAACTTTTTATTGTCTTGTACTGTATTTTGACAGGACTTTTATGTTTAAATGTGCTTTATAAATAAATGTATACATTTTAAATGTCCTTATAAATGTTAATTTTATGAGGCTCCAGCAGCGATTCAGTTCCTATACAATAACAGGAAAACTGATCCCGAAGAGTTTAATTTTCAGCCTACACTAAAAGCGACAGAATCCTGCAGACAGGAAGTGGATTGTTTGTGAGTTTTACCAGTCAAGCCGGAGTAACCAGTTTCATCCTCTCATGTTGGCTTTGGTCCAGTGTTTTAGTGTCTTTGTGGAGGGATTCATGTGTCAGGAGAGATGTTCGACCAGGCTGCTGGTTTCCTCTTTAACATCTTCTTCTGCTGTACCTACCAGCTGCAGCGGCGGGCTGCGTCCGTGCGTGTGGCGGGGTGCGGAGGGGCGACGCGCCCCGGTGCGGGGGGGTCGGACTGGGGCTGCTGGGACTGTGCTGCTGCCTCAAGAACGGGCTGTCCAAACGGCCTGGCGGTCGGGACGACACAAAAGCGAAGACGGGAACACACAAAAAACAACAACAACAAAAAGAAAACCCCAGCGACGCACCACAACAGAGATGTAAGGGAGACAAAAAAAAACAGAGAGCGAGGAGAGGATTGTGGGAAGAAGAAGAAAGAGATGGGTGTCAAAAAAATCCACAAATTTTACAGAGTGGAGTAACAAACGAGAGAGGAAAGGAGGAATGAAGTAAGGAGGTGAGGAGGAGGAGAAGGAGGAAAGGCAGAAAATGGAGAGAAAGAAGAGAAAGGTTAGTGTGGTTCAAACACACCGCCTGCAGACAGCATGCAGTTACGCAGAAAGGAAAAGCTGATGGCGACTTTCTCTCTGAACCAGAAAATAAAGTGTCTGAATAATTAAAACCAGAAAACACTCTTTGGGATCTGTGGCTGACTCTTTGATTCCCATAAATAACACATCGTGTTGAAATCCTGCAGTTGGTTTATAGCCTGTGCACGCTTCAGTAACGTTCCCGTATATTATGTGTAGGAGTCTTGGTGCGGTGCTGCGTTGGCAGTCTTAAGGTGTAACCAATCATCGTCCCCGGCCTGAAAAATGAGCCAAAACTGCAGCTCCTCTAGTGGCCACTAGATGCCATAAGTGAGCACTCACAGACTCCCAGCCACAAGCTAACGTCACTGTGAAAGTGACACTGACTTACAAAAAAGGTCTCAAATTAAACGTTTGCCATTCAGGTTTGTCTATGTTTGTTCTAACCAAAGCCGTGACCAAACGCTGTAGACAAACAACATAAAACGATGCAAGTAAGTAAAGGTTCAAAGGTCACACAGAAGGGCTGCTGCTTGCTGCGATTCCAGCAAAGAACCCCAATTAAAACCTTTCTAGAATAAAACATTCCAGTTTAACAGCGAAGGATGGACGGTGCACAGCAGGACACTGACAGTGTAGTGTCACTTACATGAAAACCGAGCTTCTTTTTCAAAGGTTCATTTCTATCACACTGTTATAAAAAGAGAACCTATGGAAACTGAGAAAACAGCACAAATGGGCAGGAAGAGCGCTACTGATTATCTCTCTTGTTCGGTTTTTAGGCCTTTTTTAGGATTTGGGATGGAAAGACAAACTTAGTACTATTATTGCTGTAATTTAAATATGTTTATCTAAAACTGGTCTTGCTTGTAAATTAGACATAAATTAGACATAAATTAGAAGTAAATGCAACTAAATGTATAAACAAAGGTTAAATTTAAAAACATTAAAACTGAAACTTTGTGGATCGCTTGTGTGGTTAAATTATAAATGTATATTTCGTTGATGTATCCACCTGTTGAAGAAGCAGCAGTGCTTCAGAAAATGTCATTTTTCTGTCAAACTTTATAAATAAAACCAAATTAATAACCAAATTATTTACTCCTTGCGTACCTCTGAAACGGATATATATCCAGATACGCTGGCTAAAAAAGCCAAAGGACTCCACATCTGACCCAGGATGGTTAATAGAAGTAATCCACCATTTAGAGGACAAGGTGAATGCAAACCACCAGTAACAATGATCCAACTCTTATGAGCTGATCTCAATGACATTAACTGCCCACCCGTCTCAGTGAAGCAGCAGTTCACGTTGCCACGGTGATGGCACTCCGTGTAGCCGAGTGTAACTGCTCCTCGGCACGTCTCGCTTCCCGCTCTAAGATCCAGAGCCGTCATGTCCATTCACTCCGATGGACCATCTTTTTACAGCCATGGCGGATCACGGAGCAGTGGTACCACATGTTAGCAACATAGGATAGCTGTGCCATAGAGGTGCAGCGTGGAAGTTTGAGATGAACCTTTCAAAGGTAAGAAGTTAAAAACCAGTCTGTTTGTTATCAGCACACATTCCAACTGTTCCCGGGAACTATTTGAAGACTGCACGACCCACATAACGACCCTGAACCCCCGCTAACAATACTCTCAGTTACTCAAAGGCTCTCCTAAAATCTCGACCATAGCAGCCGCTATCGACACAGTTTATGGATCGCGGGAGTCCCAAGAAGCTGCTCCACATACGAGTGTGTTTTTGGTTTTTTTTGCTTCTAAAAATGAAAAAGTTAGAGTTGGCAGTTAGTTCTGCTTTTGGTTGCGACAATCCTCGATCAAAAACAGTGGATCTCTGTGGGGTAGTTAGGACGTGCTCTGGTGACGTGGACACCTTCAGAGCTGAGAGAGCGGGTCTGCTGGCTCAGAGTGTGACAGGGCAGACTAATTTTAATCAATAAAATCATGTCTGTAGAGTAAAAAACATGTGCTCACCAGCAGGTTAAAGAGAAAAAATTCAGAGGATTTTAAGCTTCTTCCACTCGGTCAGTTAACTCCAAACATCGGATTGATTTAAACAGGCTGTATCTGGGACAAATGATGCTACAGGCCAAACAAGGAAGAATAATTATCCAATAACAACATGTGGTGGGAGGCAGTTGGTGGCTGATGTAATCAACAGTTCTTGGTCTAAACTCTCAGAGTCCACAGGTCGAGGACAAAATCCAAATGAAAGGTACGATGGTCTGAAAGACTGAAACTGGTGAAGCAAACTGTCCTTGATGGAAAACAGCCTCAAACGGTTTAAAGTCAGTAAACCTCTTTTTTATTAAAAGGCATTTGGGGTTTCAAAGATGCCCTATCTAATTTTCTACGAGTCTCTCGAGTTCAGCATGAGGTCAGGTAAAGTTTGAAAGTGTTTACCGCTCCGGTGGATGGAGACAGGCGAGGTGTCGACACTGATGGTCATGGCTCTCTCCTTCTGCTTGAAAAACTCTCGAGGGTTTCCTGATCGCTGAGCGATGATGGCCTTCGCCTCCTGGAAACAAAATAAATACAGAGTGCTGATTTTCTTCCTCTTAAATGTTCTGTGGCCATTTCTGAAGACGGTCTCTCTTTCATCATTAATCATTCTCTTTTTCATCATCACCTTTTTTCATCATCATCATTCATCTCTCATTTATCATGCTCCAAACTGACCTCTACCTCAGATTCCTTCTTGTCCAGGTTGAGGTCCTCGATGCTCGGCTCTGCTACCTGAGGAGAAGAATCCAGTGATTTATACGTAAGCAGAGAGAAACTCATTCATCTGTGAATAAATCAGTCAGATGTCCTGAAACTGCAGGCAAATGAGCTGCACGCTCCCACCAGCAGGGGGCGACACAGACTGTGCTTGTATCCACTGCTACTATAATAATGGAAATCAACTGGAGATATGTTTTTAATTAGAAAGTCCACCAACAAGCAGGAGCTGTCTGATAATTAGTAGTTTCACAAATACTTACTACGGGGGTCTGATTTTGCGACCTCTCTTTGGCCTCTTCCTCCTCCTGCATCTTCTTTCTGTTCACGCACACAAACAGATTATAGATCATTTTGATCCTTGAAAACCGGATGTAGTGTCTTCCTTTCCTATTGTGCACACGTGACCCTTTGGACTAAAAGAAATCATTGTTTGTTGTTTGTTTGTTGATGATCGTTGTGCCGTCGCTCCTCACCTGTGCTCCTCGATCTGCCGCTCCCTCTCGCGGTACCTCTTCTCTCGGTTCTCCTGCTCTTTCCTCTCCAGCTCCATTCGCTCCTCCTCGAAGCGCTGCCGCTCCTCTGCCACCTTCCTCCTTTCCTCCTCCTTCCTCATCTCCTCTTCACGCTGGAGACCAGACACGCACAAATGACCTCTTTCACAGTTGTAACAAATCTCTCGAGCAGTTGATTAATAAATCCAGATCCGTCTCGGGGCGTTTATCCGAGTGTCTGAAACAGTGGAGGGCAAATCTGGCAAGCACCCCGCGGCTCAGCGGAGCTCGCTGTCATTTTGTGTTTAACTTGATTGAGCCAATAGCGACACAGCCAGAGGATGCAGCGACATCTGACTTTGTTTCTCACATCTGCTGATTTATATCCGTGATTCACATTATGCTTAATAATTATCACATATAAGAACACAGTTTATTAAATACTGTGTGAGATAAAGTTTAGTTTTACCGGTGTTCTCAGCACCTTTCAGACTACTTCAGCAAATCATATATGTGCTTATCTGTTAGCTTAGCAGCTAGGCTTTAAAAAAAAGAAGAAGCAGCATTTGAGCCCCTGGGCCGGAAGCTCTCATCGTACAAGTTGTAATAAACGAGCATTATCAACCCTCCCATCTTTGTCCCCCCTCCCACACTCACTCCCCCCTCCTCTCCCTCTTTACCTTGGCTTGCTCCCAAAACTCCTGTCTATTGATTTTCTTCATCTCCACCTCTGCATTGGTCTTCTCGTACACTGTGCCCTGCATCAGGACAGACGGAGAAACAGCTCAAGCTCTCTTCACGAGACAAACACCGTTTTAATAAGGGGGGAGACAAAGTGTACGAGTCTCTCTTTGTACCACATCTGCGTGTTCTTCATCTCGGGTCTTCAGACGGCTCAAGACCGGGCTCGCCACCGCTGCCGTCCCATTGGTCAGACGCTGCCCAATGGCCATGGGGTCGATGTCCTCCAGACTGCTGGCGTTGATGATGACCTCCACCCCCTGCAGAGAGACAGAAACATGATGAGCACATGAGTCAAGTTTTCATGTAAGCCTGGAGAGTTTGTGGAAACACTGTCCTGGTGATCCCCATTGATCAGGTAGCTGTTAGGATTCATTCACACCAGCGAGGAAACTAATCTAAACCAATGGAATGTCCTCTGAAGTGATGGAAACACAACCGTGCGTGTGTGTGTGTGAGTGACTAAAAGGGTCATTTAAAGCCCGTCGGTGTGATGAAGTCGACGCTGTGTGGGAGAGAGAACCGCCACTTAGAATAATGACACTCTACACACACACACACACACACAGAAAAATATATAAATAAAACATCACCTCCGCTTTAATCTCAATCTTTTTATCTACACTATAAATCCAAAAATACACACTCAGCCAGCTGCGAACACACTGCTGTGTATGACACACACACACACCTCGGCTCAGAGAGGTGGTATTCGTCACACACACCTGTTCCTCCTCTTTCATCCTCCTACAGGTTTTAAGCGTCTTTTCCAACTGTGCGTTGGGAAAACATTCAAACAATTTAACAACAACAAAAAAAAAAACCCTCACAAAACCCTGAAGCAGGTTATGAAACGAACATGACATCACTTCACACAAGATTGCCGTGATCAGGGTTTGAGATAATTTCCCCTCTTCCCAGAGTCAAAGCTGCACTGAAGTGGACGTCAGGCCTCTTAAACTGAACAGCTCTGGTGCTTCTGACAGCGTCGCATTCGCCGTATCACACACAGTGAAATAACCGAGCTGATCTGTGCAGAAATCTAACAGACTGGAAGGAAAAGATGGAGCTACAGATGTGGTCAGACGCTTACATACACTCGTCGTGGGCATTGATTAATGTTTAATTATTTCTTTGAAGTGTTCTTTGTACAGCATGAAATGACTGTACAGTAAAAAAAAACCTTTAATGACTTTAAAAACAAAAAGTTTGAGTTTATTTAGGATTTGTTTAGGCTGGTTTCCTGTTCCTACAAAGTTTCAACAGGGTTGAAGCTGGTGGAAAGATCCGTGATGGGAGCATCGTCCTGTTGGAACACGGGTTTGGTCCAAGTAGCACCATCTAGCTGTTGATTTGAAGAACTTTGAGATCGTGAGATTGTGCAACGTACCAATACTACTGGCACCAAAACAGCCTGAGATCATGATGCTACAAGCACTAACTAGCTCTTTGTCTCATCGGACCGTAAACCTTTCTTTATAAAATTTCAGTCGAGTCTGAAGGTGAAGGTGTCGATTTTGAAGCAGTCAGCAGCCTCTTGGTCCATGGAAATGTAAAACAAACTTCAGTGTGGATGCTGGTGTTCTACCAGTTTCCATGCCAGGCTTGAACTTTGGTGGTTCCTGAACATCCTAACAACTGTCCTCTATTCTGGGGTGATAGTTGGGATCTACTTACAGACCTCGGTAATGTGGCGGCACATCTGAATCACCTGTACTAATGTAGAGTTGTTTCAACAAATATTTTGATATTCACAGTTGGGTAGATAACGTTCCTAGCTTGTGCCTTGGACTTTCCCGTTGTTTACACCAAGTGTTGGTCAATCCGAGTGCTGTCAATCAAATCATATTTATACTGCCAAGAGAAACTACGGCTGTAGCCAATCACGATCACTAACGAGAAGTTAACAGTCCTTGGCCGTGTCATGTTAAAAGACATTATACCTTAGATTTAAATGTGTCTATATTTATCTTTAATCCTATATGGATACCTCTGACCCTGTTTGGATTATAGGAAATCTAGAATAAATTCATATTTGCAACAATTCTTGTTTCTTAAGAAGAGTTGAAAGAAATCATTAAAAAGTCAAAATTATTACGACATTCATGCCCATGATGAAAACGTCACTACGACCAGAGGAGTGCCCCCTGCTGGACATTAAAAAGAATGCAGGTTTAAGGCACCTTCACACTGGTTTCATATTTCAGATGTTCATCTTTTATAGAATGCATGGTTTATACACAAAAATAATCATCATCACAAATATGAATATGAACTGTTGTTTTTATGGTTTCTTTGTGGGATCATGTAAGACTTCGGTGCTGGGTTTGACCTGGAAGAAGTCTGCGATGGTGGCGACATGGCTGGCACAGGCACACTTCCTGGCATCTGGCACATCATCTCCAACCTGAGAGAGAAAGAGAGATGGGGTTATAAAACAAAAAGGAGAGTAAAAAGGACGGCCTGAAGAAGAGTAGGCTGGTAAAAGGATGCTAAATCAACCAATCAGGATACACATGTTAATTTCTTTTGTGCTTTTTGTTAGATTTAGTCAAAATCCACTAATTATTTTGTCTTCTAAATGACCAAACTGTGAAGGGCAGTTTCTCCCCTCGCTTTGGTCTCATTAGGGCTTTTGTTTAGCCGTGGTCATGTTCGGTTATTGCAGCAGTTGTATTATAACTGGATGTGATTCAGTAATCACAGCTAATTCATTCCCACACAATACAAACGCAGTGCACAGCAATTACACAGGAAAACAGCCCCGTCTCAGCTGCATTCACAGCCATTCATCTCTTATCTGTCTGTGAGCGAGCGTCGGATGAAGAAAGGGAGAGAAGGAGCTGCTGCTCGAATGCTTTCGCAGCATTTTCCAAGAGGAGCATTTCGAAGACCTTTTATTCCCATTTTGGGACTTTTTTTGGCACCGCTGAGCCTGGTTTGGCCCGGTTAGCCACAGTCTGGTGCTCTTTTGGCTGCTAATGTTGCTCTGTTATATTGTGATGGACTCCAGTGGCTCCTCTCCCAGTCTCATTTAACCACTAAATACCTTTTTGTTTCTCTCTCAGTCTCTGTTTGCTGCATTAATTACCATAGCTCTTATTTTTCTTCAATGTACCTCTGGAATTGTGTTACAGGGGAAAAAGCAGCAATTATACCTAATTTCTGGAGGATGGATTGTTTAAGTCTGCCTCTCGCTGCACTGTGTCATTAAGCTCCTGCTCAGGGCGCCCCTGCTGTTGTCAGGTTCAGGAACGAAAGCATCCATCTTGAGGCTCTGAGACAGATTCAGACTTTGCTTAAATGCTTTCAGTGCACGTCACTGGAGACTCTCACTGCGTATAACTAACCTTAACATTACAAATTATTCATCCCTTCCTGCTACACTTCCTTTTCATCATGAATTAAACGGTAACTGCTCCGTTAACATGCGTGGTGCTACGACTCCATTCCCTTCACCCCTGGATTGGCCTGCCCTTTAACCGGAGGTTGTCAGTTATTACAGCATGAGGCTGAAAAGTCCACATCCTGCTTTCCTATTAAAACCACAACATGAAACACTTTAACCCTTTAAAACCTACCATAGAACCAAGTCCGCCAGGGCTTATCTTTATATTTTACATGCTGTAGTGCCATTTAGGGAGCATTTCAAGTTGCCATACATCAATACAACCGTTAGAGCCCAAATTTTAATAACATGTAATCATTCAGTTCATAGTAACTACCTAAATAGCAAAAAAGTGCAATAAACTACAAAAAAAATTAAAATCATTTTTGTTTTTTTTACATATATTTCTAGTTAGAGAAATTTAAGAGGTTTATTCCTCAAAATTGAAAATACAAAAAAAAATGCTTCTTTCTAGTAAAAAAATATAAAAACAGTACATTCTTTAATTCAAATTTTACATCTTATTCTTATTCTTCCTGACCCCGAAATGCTAAATAAGAAAGTTAAAGTTTCTAGAATATGTTTAGCGCCACCTTGTGTCAGCACAGAACGTGACGTAACCGGGTTGATGGTCGGTCACGCTAGCAGATAAAAGTTCACATATTCACAGTGAATAACACCAGCTATTACGATATATCTCTTTTTAGAACATTACTTTATCAGCTAAAACTAAGCCCTAACTAATAGCATATTCACGCTTGTAGAGATGTTACAGCTAGCTGACCAACGTTAGCCAAAGTCTTGGCTTGTGACCTGACCTAGCTTGTGTGCTTGCAAACTTTTTGCTAAGGCCAGACAGTTTTTTGTCGTTACAGAATAAATTAAAACATATTAAGTTAGCTAACATTTATCCAGCAGAAAGACATTTTATGTAAAGACTTTTCGCTTCAAAATAAATCCAGTTAAGCTTAGCATAACTGCTAATGTGACAATCAGCTAGCTACAAGTTCTCCCTAAAGTGTGTAACGTAAGCTAAATCTTCTGATTAGCATAATTATCATATTTTATCATTTTGTCATATGATGTGTGTTTAAAACTATTAATTTTTTAAGTAACCAAAGGTCACAGATAAGGAAATGGAGGTAAAAACAACATTTCACTGTGAGAAGTAGTAAAGAAGTAGAAAGAGACTTAAAAATAACATATTATCGTACATTTGACACAAAATATAAAAAGCACACTCTGTTTCATAGACAGTGATTTTCTAAATCACGAATAGACATTTTCTGCCAAACTAAGAACATTCCTGGATATTTCACTTAAGCGATTTTTGTAATACTCTGTCTTTCTCACACATTTTAATGGACCAAGCTCAACTGGAAAAACATGATGCCTCAATGAACTGTCCAACCAGTGTTTTATTCAGAATGTGAAGACAGTTGTGGGCTCGTTGGCCACTGCTAAACAAATCTGGCACATTAATCGAGTTTCTGAACTAACTCAGGTTGCTTCTCACAATTGAAATTTTAATAAAATTGCAGCATTTGGTGATGTCAGCATGTGTATGACTGCTGCTGATGCCACACTTCTTCCAGCAGCTGACGTTGCAGCGATGACGATTTTTAGATCGCTCTCATCGGCGTGTCCTTGTCAAATAAACAACTGAATTAAAAATGTTTAGTGACCCTCGATGACCTCGATATTCTCATTTAAAGCATTGAAGGACATTTCAGAGTGTGACCCCTCCCATCTTCCCCCTCCTCCCAGCAACTCACCCAGTTGATGAGGATGTATCGTGGCAGAGCGGCGGTGGGCTCCTTCAGGCTGCAGAAGCCGTACATCACCCTGCCGCTGTCAAAGGTCAACGTGATCTCTGCCAGACCGCCTCCTGCAGCACAGAACAAGAGAGTTCATTAGAACTGCAGCACAGTTGCAGCCATGTCTGCTTTTTCAGTTTCTGCTGACTTGCGCTCTCTCGGAGACAAGCATCACCCCTCAGCCACCGGAGAATAAGTTTTTTACTCTACACCTTCAGTGCAAATACAAGTTAGTCAGTTTTGGAAATTAGAAAAGTTATCAGAGATTATCAAGGTGATTACTCACATTAAGAATGATATTTTCTGTATTAAATGTGTGCAGATATTTTTAACTAAGGCCTTATTGATCTTAATGTGTTTATATTTGTTCTTTTTTCCAGAAACTAATCTATAGATAATCCACTAATCTATGGATTAGCTTTTGAAATAATAAGTTATAGATCAAAAGAAACTGTCAACTTTCCAGAATAAAATGTCAGATAAATCAGTCTCTGAAACAAACCCTCTGTGAAAACCTCCAGGTATAAACTGAAAATACCGAAATGGAGATTTCTGAGTCACAGTTAGCCAAGAAATTCACTTTTGAACAGCCTCAAAAGTTTCAAAATGTTGTTTACAAGTTATTTAGCACCAGGTTCTCCACAAACATAAGTGCGCGATTGGAGAGGGGCGACCCGGCTATCCTAGACCAACCGAAGATCCACAGCGCTACGGTATCACTGCGTCTAGGCAGGATTCTGACTTAGAAGAGTTCAGTCATCATCCTGCAGATGGTATTGAGTAAAAACTAGTAGTTAAGTAACATATCACTATAAAACGTACCCATTAGACAGACAGATACTTAAATTTGACCTTTAAATATGTAAATGAGATATTAGACATGCACTAATTGCATAAATTTCGCATAGACAAAGTGCAGTGAAATAATAGTTCATTCTGTCTTTTGGACCTTTTCTCTTCCCTCAAAAAAAAAAAAAAAAAAACATGTTATGAAAGCAAAACAGATCAAATTCTCAAAACTGATGAGTGCATGAAAAAACTTTATTTCCTTAAAATTAAATCTCCAACATAATCAAGTTTTCAGTAAAGTGAATCACTCTTTCTGTACTTCTAGATTAGCATATCAATGTGAACATGATGAACAATCACTGAAAATAAGCAAATCCTGTCTGGGAACATTCAGTCTTTGTACCCAAATGAAAAGCACAAAGATGAATAAGATTCATCATCTCACAGTTAAGATCGTTCAAAATTATTGTTAACTTTACATCAGGGTGTAACAGGACAAAACATCTGGAGTTTGAGTCTGCTCAGAGACTTTAAAAATGCTCAACTTCTTTAAACTTATTTTATATCAAACTGATCTCAGGTACTGCATAATTAATTTAGGAGCAAGATCTTTTTCTTCTTCTTCTGGCTTTTTGCCTTTAGGGGGTCACCACAGCACATCACCTGCCTCCTCCTCACTCTATCCCTCTGCACATCCCTACTCTCACCTCCACCCTCTTCTCTCTCGCTGCCTGCTAACATGCCTTCCCCTTCCCTGCTTCCTCTCTCTTTGGCCAGTAGTAGCAGTAGTAGTGACAGTTCCTACCCAGCAGTGTGTTGGCTAATCTGGACCCCAATGGATCCGTGATGGAAATCTCATTCCTAATGATCCACATGTTTGATTAAGAACAAGATGAATCTGCAAAGAATTTTTTAGTAGCATCCCCATTCAAAGATTTAGAGAAATCTCAGCATGAAGTAATGAACACTTCTGAAAACCACTGTCAGTCAACACATCATCACTACATCCAGCAGTTTAAGTTATCTCTACTGTGCAGAGAAAACAACAGGATGAAGATCTACAAAGGCCACAGCCATCTCCTGTGAGATGAACCAGCCTGAGTGGAAAACTGTCCTGTGGTCTGACCAATCAAAACCAGTAGAGAATTAAAAACCAGCATCCAAAATGATGCAAGAGCAAACAGCATAGGTTACTGTCACAACAGTGAAGGTCCCATTAATGTTTTAGAGTCACCATCCTTTTAATTGAAGGTCTTGCTTATTTCACCAAGGAAATGCCAAATTATCATCTCCACATACTCCAATACTTGACTTCCACTCCAGAACCTTCATCTACAGAAAACAGGTGGAAAACTATGAAACTTTGCTTCCATCATGATTGCATCCTGTCCTGTGGTTTGAACCAATACGTGAGTCCGGCTAGATTAGACTGCTGGACTGTCCGAGATCTTTTTCATGCTGCTTCTCGACTTCCAACCTGTTAGTTTGAAGCCTAAAATTGAGGTCCTGTTCTGCACGTATCTGTGGTTTCTACAGAGCTCCAGATTTGTCCTTACCAAACATACACACCCACAAACACGACTGCGGTGTTCAGGCTCTGATCTTAAGAGGAAGGCAGACTTTTCTTTCAGTCACTGTTGAAATATTCAAACCTCTCAAAGGAAGAGCTGAGAACAAGAAGGAAACTAAGACCAATGCTGGCAGACGGAGACGGTCCTCTCATAAAAACCAGAGAGACAAAAACCACAACACATATGTTTACGTTTGGGTTACAGTGCCCCCTGGAGGCAGGAGGTAGAGGGGATGACCTCATTTTATTGTAACCATGACAATAATCCACAGCTATGTGTTTCCTTATTTTCTATGTTCAAGCCTTCTGTTAACCAGGGGCAGCCAATCAGAAGAGAGTTGGCTCAAACGGAGCTAAACCTGCTTGTTTCGGTTTATAAATAAGGATAAATTTGAACTCTGAGTCGTGAAAAGTTATGCTGAACAAATCCAAGAATAAAAACATGGTTAATCTGGGTAATTTTACTGTTTTTATTCCACAGCTTATAGATTTGTTTCGGTTTAAGGTTTGCTGGGTAGAAGTGGGTCTTCGAGCGTCATCATCATCATTGTCCCTGCAGCATTAGTAATGCAAACACTTCACTGTAGCACTTCTTTTTATACACTGATGATTACATCGGCCTCGTAGAGAGTTATTCAGGCGAGAAGTTTCACGGATAAAACACTTATTTTTATGCATGTGCGCTCTTCCAGTTTGAGCTCAGTGTGAGAGGAAAGCAGACCTCGGTGAAACAGAGAGCGAGGGAGAGCAGCACCGGGCGCCAGGAGGTCACTGAGTCCTACGTAGATTCTAACTGAAATTCAGATTCATCCTTTAAACCACTGACAGTTTTTTTTATGTCTTATTAATTTAAATTATTCTTCCGTTTTTTTTTTTTTTTAACATGCATTTACTTTTGTATCATATTCAGCCTGTAGTGTTATTTGGTCTTATCTGGGTCCTTAGCTGTGCTTTAAGCAGACGTTAACGTACATTTAAAAGATCAGTTTTTATTACTTAAGTGTAGCCTACTCTCTGCTTGTGAGGTGAATGTGTAAACCAAAATCAAATCAGTGTGGGGCTCTTACTACCACCCCCTCCAGTCCTGCATATGTGAACCTTTTCCTGTTCGCTTTGTGCACAAGGACAAACAACAGTGGATTTTTCAGTTTATTTAACTGAGAATAAAGAAGAGTTATTCGTGCCCAAGAATATGAAAAAATTTAAATGAGATAAAATGTCGAGTATTTCACAAACTGCTGAGTCTGTGTTGCCAGAGCAAACACGCACACACAGATCAAAGCCGTCTCTGAAGGGATGCGTGCGAACCAAGTCGGATTTGGACTTTTACTCTCCTTCTGATGTTTAACATTAACCACTGTGCGTACATTTGCTAAATCCTGGGTAACAAACGACACACAACACATACAGTGTGAGAGTGAGCATCGAAAAAGGAGGGGTGCCATTAATCTGTAATGATCCTGCAGCGCATCATTAGCAGAAGTGATAATGAATCTCTCTGATGGCTCAGTAACAATCAGGAGACAAAGAGCATGATTGTTTTTACCCCCAAAGCTTCAGCAGACGCTGCAGAGCTCGTCGTGATTTACAGCCGCCGGTCTGCACAAGCAAATTAGAGCCAATCTGAACGCTGGGCATTAAAGCCTTTTTCATTAAAAACACAGAAATGATGTCAGCAACGGGACAGGAGAGGGAGTCACAGCAGAGACGAAACGATGGAGGGAGTCAGACTTACCGCCGGACGCCGCCAGCGTCAGGTCGTTACTTTCATCCTCGTATGTGTACAAGGCCCTGTTAGAAACACAGACAGAGTGGGAATTAGACACAAGTAACGAGGTACAAATACTTTGTTATTCCACTTAAGACAATTTTCAGGTAACTGTACTTTATTGGAGTATTTATTTTTGCTTTTCCTGCTGTGCGTGCTAGGTGAAGTTTCTCTAGGAGAACAGACTAAAAAGCAAACATCTGGGAGCTGGACCGGGGGAAGCACAGTTTGAGTCCCGCCTTTCTGTTCTTTGTGCAACGTTAAAGCTCGGGTTTTTCATTTGTTGTTTGCTTAAGTCTGAGCCCCAGAAACTTCTCGGCTCAACAAATCAAAGTCTTTGTTTGGGTTTGTAAAAAAATAAAAGCGGTCGTCCGGTCTCTTCACAGCTCTGTTTACTTGGTCGCTGTGCTCACATGCACGCAAACACTCGCGCTGCTTTTCAGCCGACAATTTCTTTCCAAAACAACTCACAGCACAAACCTCCAGCCACTGCATGGACCAGAGAGTGCTCAGAAGTGCCTTCCCTACTTAAAAACTCCCATCAGCCTTCTCTGTGGCGAGTCCTGTCAGACAGGCCCCACCCCCTGAAACAGTTTTGCAGCAGATAACAGACGAGCTGGAGGTTCACAGGCCTGGAGCTCCAGCTGTCAGCAGAGCTTTAAAGGCCTTCATGATTATTTGGTTTGACTGAAGGAGCAACCGCCCTTTGAAGAACTGAGATAATACATCTTCTGACTGACTGCTTCTAAAACTGTGCTTTCCTCAAATACACCCCGACATACACAGAAGCAGCACAGAGACACGAACATCCACTGAGCGCTCTGTGAATTATGAAAAACAAATTAAACTCTGGCCTCCTCACAGCCACCTCTGACCTCTCTGCCGATGCTGAATGAAGGTGACAGAGATTACAGCTTAGCCTGCATCTCCAGATTGAAAGTCCTGCTGTAACCCTGCAGCAAAGCAAATAAAATAAAACCCAGTAATCTGCACGAAAGGTCAGAAAGAACCTACTGCATCAAACACAGCCACGCTGCTGTTTCCACACGGCTGCGATTTATAGAAATTTACATTTGAGGAGAGTGCCACAGCAGTGCTAGTGGCCAACTGCAACAGAGTTTTTTCTTTCTCTACTCTCTGTCCGATATCACAGAGGGGTTAATGTCCCCAATGTGGACATATTGAGTACAGAAGCCCCGCCTTTAAAACTGTTTATGAGGGGCAGCGAATGAGAAAGACGGGAGAGGACTTAAAACAGTTTGTTCTGGCAGAGGATGAATTGAGGCGCTCAGTGTCAGCTAAAGAAGGATTATTTTAAACTGTGAATCACGCAAAGCTGCTGTGTTACATGTTCAACCACTTCCTGCTAACCTTCGCACGAGGCCAAAGAAACTGGGAACCAGCAGGAAGCAGCAGAAAAAGATAATTTAAGGATATGAAATGCTGGCCAGACAGCAACACACGGGATTACTACAGAGTTTTTTAAATCATAAAAATGACAAACTAACTCAGAAGCTGATTATTGTCTTATTTTACCAGATTTCCTTAATCAAAAATGATACCAACATTTGACTCATTACATTGATCTTGTTATTTTTTTTCTTCTCAGAGTCATCTCGTCACTTTGTGGGCCAGACTCACCTGCCTGAATCTCAGATGGAAACACTTTTAGTTTGATTGGTGGATTTGCAGATGCCTTGGTGAGTGTGGATGTTTGGGATTACTATGTGGGCTCAGTCCACATGACATCATGCTGTTTCAGCCCAAAGCTTTAGTCTGGCCAGCGTCTGAGTTCCTGCTGACCTCAGCTCGCCGCCCGCCATCCCGTCTGTTTCTGCAGAGTCACTCTCTGCTTCCTCTTTCTCTCTGTTTATGCTCGAAACATCCGCACATCTCCTCCTCTCCTCACTGCTACATTTTCACTTTCCTCACAGATGAACAGACTACAGCTCTGGTCAGCAGATATTCCAGCTGTAAGACTGGTTCTTTAAACTTGTGCCAGTGGGAGCGTGACCTCATAGGACTCCATATTTATTTTGGAAGTTGTTTTTCTCTCTTCCATCCATAAAGGGCCAGCATTACCGATACCAATTCCGATACTTTTACCCTATAAGGACAGCTACATAGGGTAGAGCAGTGTTTCGTGATTTATAAGATGAATCATCATGAGTTTGCCAAATTCTGAACATATTTTAATGACCACTAAATCACTGTGGTTTTTACTTTCAACAATAATCATTTAACCCTATAAACACATCTTTCAGCTTTTCATGGATTTTGAAACTGAGCTTTTTGGGTCAGCTTTGTTTAAATGTGCTGTAGGCTTTAAATAAAACAGATGTGACATTCAACACAGGAAGGTGTGAGGTACATTTTTTCATTTCTAAAAAAGATCATTAACAGGGGGCTACATACTAACTTGTTGAATAGAAACAAAGCATCGGTCATATGTTGCTAGTATCGATCTTATACCGATACCAGTACTAGTATTAGTACTAATATTGATATTTGCATAAATCAAACCCTAGTGCCTGCTAAGTTCATAAATATACGTACAAAAACAACTGAAGGAAAACCTGCAGTTCCTCTAACGTCCAATAGAGGCACTTTATGGCATAAATAAACATGTTTAGAGCGTGTTGTGATACAACCACCAGTCGGTCGAGAGGGGAAAAAAGTGTTTTGCTAATTATGACTCAGCGCAGACTGTATGTGCTAATGTAGCATTCTCTTGTTGTAAAGTGAGGAGTAAGGTCAGGGTCTGCACGGAATCAGCTATAGGCGACGTAGCTGGCTGATATTAATCGACTCTGACACTAATTTGTTCCTCCACTTGTGCTGACTGATGCTGCCGGGGTTAACATTTTTCTTTTCGCGGAATTCCCGGGCTGCGTATGGCCTGGATACTCGGGTCTGAACCAGGCATCCCGATGAAAAACAGATGGATGGTGTAAAAACACAGTCTGATACTACAGTTACTACTACTACAGCTTCCTGTATACGACAGGTTCAGCAGTATCAGCATGAGAGAGAATTCCTGGAGGCAGAAACAAACACGGTGAGGCCAGGAAATAAAGCGAAAACAGATAATGAAGACAACAATACGGCGAAAGTAGACAAGGAGGCGTTTAAGATGGAGAGAAAGCGATGAAGAGAGTGTCTATGTCGCTTGTCGACTCTATAAATAATTCTCTTTAAAGCAGACAGCTGTTTATTATTCATATAAGCCCCCGTGACCTAGAAACAGCTCCGTGTGTGTTTGTGTGTGAGCGGTTTATCATGCGTGAGGACGGGAGAAGAAAGAGAAGATGTTTGATGAAGAGGCAGCAGGGGATGAAGGATGAGAGGACTGATGAAGCTCATCAAGTAATCACATTCAGTCCAGAACATCAGTTTTCTCTGCGTGCCCAATCAGGAAAAAGCTCTTGTCTCATCACGGAAATTTCACAGGAAAAGTGTGAAAGACAAACGGACCTTTCATAGCCCGAAACCAGCCAGCATACAGTCTTCATCACAAGCTAATGACAGCAAACTTGGTGCGTTACTTTTTAAGCCTAATTTCCAAGTTCTCAGTTGGAATTTTGAATTGGATACTGAAATTAGACTTTCCACTCAGTGTCAGCCCACCAACCCCGACTTCACAATCCAAGATGGCGACAATGCACGTAAACGTTAGCAAAACTGTAAAACAAGTACGCTACAAAAACTCAAAATCTTACCAAGTATATTTGTCTTATTTCTAGTCAAAATATCTCATTACACTTAAGATACAATCAGCTAAAGGGCAACATTTCAGTAAGCTAAAGGAACTTGTTTCAAGACAGGGAATCTTGAAACTAGAGAAAAACTCGACATTTTTCACTTGCTCCATTGGGAGATTTTTTTTCACTTATTTCAAGCTATAATATCTTGTATTAAGTAAAAAATCTGCCAGTGAAACAGGTGAAAATAGATCGTAGCATTTGTACCCAGCTAACTGCTGATTTGGGTATCAAGCAAACATTAGCTGGCGTTAGCTAATATTAGCCCAATGATTGATGGCTAAATGACTCCCGTCATTTGGCAGGACGATGGACTTCTGGAGGGATGTTTTGGTTTGAGGGTCAACTCTTTAAACTGTTTATCAGAAAGTTCACACAAGCAACCAGAGCCCTTAAAAACAGTCACTGTTTTGCCCCACGGAGCTAATGATTTGCCATATCACGTTAGACATCAGAATTTTTAAAAAAATGCCCACTATTTTCCAAGATGATGTATATCCATCCTACTAAATGGCTATTTTATCACATGATTAAAACCACTGCATCTATTTCAGAGCTTTTAACAACAGGAAAGTGAAATGTACAACCCAAGAATGACTTCAGGACTTCTTTGTCTTATTTTTAACAGAAACTCTTCCAGGAATAAAAGTGGCAGCAGGTTCTTAGAGTCACCTCATAAATGGTTACTCACTAAGATCATTTAAAAAAATCAAATATGGTTGACTAAATCTCAAAAATGTTTTTCTTGCCAGCCTCGTTAGATGGCTGCCATCTTTAATTTGCAAAAGGCTAATGTAATCAGAGTACATTTGCCAGGTGTTGGCAGTATGATCTACTTATGAAAGATTTCCGTAAAATAAATGAATATATAGATATATAACATATTTTATACATGGTAAAGAGTATATATTATATGATATAGAGCATATATGGTGTACAGGATACATGTCCATGTCCTAGCTCTTTTATAGGCTGACATATGTGAGATATTATACGGTAAACATGAGGCCCTGGATGATCACGGTCGTTCACTTAGGAGCTACGGCCGTTAACAGCAGTGGGGTTACTCAGCGCTCCGGTAACACATTTAAAACAGGAGGAAGCTTCAGAGGAGATGCTGTCTCCATCCAATTAGCACAGGTGTGCTACATATGAATCTAAAACCCTGACAATATGTGGGGGAAGATAAATGATCAGGATCAGGGAGGAGGTGCAGTACAGGTGTGTGACACGGTCCAATAAATGCAGGATGATGTGATAGCGCGTCTTTGTTTAAAACCCCCACAAAGCTCTGAGAGGACGCTGCTGTTTCCATTATGTTCAGAGGCTCTGGCTGTAAAAAACAAAAAAGGTTGCCAAGACAAATCTCTCTCTCTCTCTCCTACACACATACATACCCCTAATGTGAGCATCACCATGGTAACCAGGCAGCATCCCCCATCATTATGTGAGCAACAACAGTTAGTGACCCAGAGGGGGGCATCGGTGCAAAGACAGCGGCGGCAGGAAGGAAGGGGGGGGGGGGGGGGTGAAGGGGAAAAAAC
>VUQR01001844.1:1521-11766 GCA_015108515.1 Hemichromis elongatus | reverse complement strand
GAAAGGTGGTGGGGGGGGGGGGGGGGGTGACCTGGAGTAAACTCTGCACTGATACAGGGCTCTGGACTCTATAATTGGCTGGGCTCCGTATCAACTGACCGACACGTGGAGTGAGAAAAGTTATTGAAAGTGTTCTCAGGTGAAACTTTAAGAGTGGCTCTGCTCCTCCCCCCACCGCCAACGCCTATTCAGCACACAGCCCACTGAGGAGAGTGAGGGTGCTTTGTGCCTAATGATGCTTGAAGCATGTGGGGGAGGACTATTTTAGGTTTAGTTTATTTCATAAAGGTCTAATTTCATTTAGCATAGCTGTCTCCTACATGGTGTAAAATTATTATATTTAACACTGTTATGGTCTCTGAGAGAGCTTCTGTTTGTCTCATTGCCTTTTCTTTTTCTTCACTCCTGACTAACAGGACCCGTTTCCATGGGAGCAGAGGGTGAGCTTTGCAAAGGGTATCGCTTCTGGCATGGTAAGTTGGCCTCCTGCAAAGAAATTACTAGCTGCTACTTTCACCTGACTGTATGTGTTCAAACATCTATTAAATATTAAGTGCCACAAATGAACCTGAGAATGAAACTAATGACTTCAAAGAAACAATTAGGTCGAAAAACTATAACCATTGAGCTACTGTGTAACAAAATGTTTAACGTAGCTGTAGATGAACCTCATGCAGTGACAAAGTGCAACCTTTTTATTCATCTTGTAGAGATTTGATTAGATCTAGAAGATTTGAGCACGTGAATACATTTATTTTTGGATTTACTTGAGATTTTCTTTGTTTACTTGACGTTTCCCTTTTGGTTTATAGGCCTACCTCCACTCCATGAGCATCATCCACAGAGACCTAAATTCTCACAACTGTCTGGTTAAACTGGTAGGTGGCATTTCATCCTAGAAGCTGTTTTTTAAAGATATATTAAAACTTAGCAGAATCCAACAGAACACCAAAGATTAAACATGTTTTTAATTTCTTGGTATTATATAGCATTGTAAACCCTGTTCTCTCCCATCCTGAGTAACTAGAGAAGTAAAACCTCACCTGTGATCTTTCAACAGGACAACACTGTAGTCGTTGCTGATTTCGGGCTGTCCCGACTCATACTAGAAGAGAAAGTTAAACCTCCGCCTGAAAAACCTACCAATAAGAAGCGTTTTAGACGGATTGATCGAAAGAAGCGCTACACCGTTGTGGGGAATCCTTACTGGATGGCTCCAGAAATGCTAAATGGTGAGCGGTGGACATTAAAAAAAGGGGGGAAAACGGTAATGTTAGCTTGATGTGTGCCCATTTTGTAAGTAAATTTATTTATCTGTTATTTCAGGTAAACGTTACGATGAGAAGGTGGACATTTTCTCCTTTGGAATTGTTCTCTGCGAGGTAAGATGCTGATTTTTACTCAAAGTAATAGCTTAATGAGTACATTTTGGGGTTAGTTGACAGGCTTTGTATGCAATTAAGTTTTCAAAATAAAAACTGATGTATTTATGTTTGAAAGCATTGTATGTACATGACTATCTTAATTGACTGACTACTGTTTATCCTCCTTACTGTGATTCAGATCATTGGACAAGTCTACGCGGACCCCGAGTGCCTCCCCAGGACTTTTGACTTTGGCCTAAATGTTGGCAAGTTTGTGGAGAAGTTTCTCCCTGAAGACTGCCCGCCAGCTTTCTTTCCATTGGCTGTAGCCTGCTGTGATCTCACACCAGACAACCGGTGAGCCACAGCCTTTGTTTTTAATGCGTTACAGATTTCAGGTAACTTGTTGAAAAGTTAATGTTCTGCAGAGTTGCTGACCGGTAGGGTAAACTTCTCAATAACCTGAAAAACTCAAGACATGTGGCCATATGAGAACTGTATCTGCTTTCACTCGAGACGGTATTCGGCCATTTAATGAAACTGGCTGTAGGAGAAGGAGTAAAACAAAAACCCTTTCAGATGCCATCTCAACCTGCTCGCTGAGGGACACGCCTCTGCTACCAGATTGCTTCCTCATGTTTTCTCTCAACCTTGTCAGTCTGGTTTTAGCCTCAAACCCCTCTCTGTGCCCTCGTTGACCATTCCCTTTTCTCCCTTTTTTTTGTTCTTCAGTCCACCTTTTCAGAAGCTTGAGGACTGGTTTGCAGCTCTGTCCCTCAATCAGGAGCTGGGAATCCCCCTGCCAGCCGAACTGGAAGAACTGCATCAGAGTCTGAGTCGACTTTATTGGCCTAAAGACGGCTCTCCAAACCAGAGCTCCGATCAGTCGTTAACCACAGTGGCAGCCTCTCCGGATTGCTCGAGCACGACGGACAGTGGCACCTAAGACTTCTGCCTGCTCTGTCTGTATTTATTTTAGTGACACCTCTGACCTGCTGCACTGTGGATGTGTAAAAAGAGGGAAGTTGTATTGAACCCGAGCCGTATTAAAACTGGATAACCTGAAGTAGCTGGATCAGTTGTATATATGGGACTGCAACGAGAGTGAAAAGACATTTCAAAATTACAAGTGTTTACTAATTCCTCCTGTGCCACTCATTACCAAGAAGACTGTTCACTCTGTATAAAGACAAAAGAAAAATGTCCTCCCTGGCAGAGGGAAAGAATGTTTCTTTCTAAGGCGGAGGACTTTTAGTCCCACGTGACAACAGTTTTGTTTTCTGTTGGGTTTTTTTTTTTTTTTGGCTTTCTAGTTGTTGTTGCTGTGTGGAATGCACAGATCGGTCCTTGCCCAACTGAGGAGTCACTTCACTTCAGCAGCAAAGAAAACAAAGATCCTTGACAGTCTAGCTCATTGGCATGCCTAAATAAACAGGGCAGGACACGAAGAAAAAAACAAAACAGGTGTGACTTAGGGCAGCAAAGGAAGCAAAACGCACACTGCTGCTGCTGAATTGTGCGGTCGTGCTGAGAAATCTCACACGATGGCGAAGAAATGTTTAGATTATTTTTATCCTGAGCATCACTCATCTCATTTTTGACAACCACGAATCTGTGTACTTTCTAGCTTGATTATTGTAATTATTTTATCAAAATGTTGAACGAACACCGTGCAGATGTTTTGTTTCTGTCACAAAAAAATTGGACAAAAGCTCTTTTGCAGTTTAGGACTGTTAACAATGATTGTCAGACATAATCGTGCAAGAGCTGACTGATTGGAAAAAGAAGAAAAGTGGCTTTGTACAGGACTGGATATTTTTCCCTGACCACTGTAAATAAGTATGTACATATTATAGCACTAATTGGATGTCTTTTTGTTTTTTGTTTTTTAACAGGACCTCTAGATTTGTATATTTTAGACATTTCGTCAGCGATTGACATTTTGGCCTTTTTTGCTATCATCATGCAGGGTACTGACAACCAGCTGTAACCACTATTATTTATATTAATGTAGTGTTTCATAAATAAACCTTCTGAAAGTTGCATTTTTAATTGTTATTATTCAGGTGTGCATGGCATCAAACGCTCTGAAGAGCGATGACACGGGACACTTAAGATTGTGAATGCAATAACTCGAAAACGAGGCAATGTATGATTTTGCAATTCATGCTATAGGTGTAGCTACTAAAAATTGAATTTTAGTGACCTCAAGGTCAAAGGTTATATAAGAATCTTGTGAATGCAGTAACTCAACAAGTCTCCTAGGATTTTCACATTTATACCATACGTGGATCTACTTGGAGGCTGAGGGATACTGGTGGCCACCAGTATTTTATTTTTTAGCCCCAGAAATGTTTAATAAGCTCAGTATTGTCAATTTAGGTCTTTAGCTTTAAATTTTTTATGTCCAATGAACAACAATGGCAGATCTGCCACTGGTACCCCATTCTATTCAGGCCTGTTGTGATGATCTCAGGCAGTTGTCAATACATGTGCACGGTGCTGGTCTGTGAGTACAGGTCCCACTAAAGAAAACCAGGTCCTCATGGCACCATCACTGAGTCTGTTTCTGACAGTTTGATCAAAAACATGCACATCATCAACCAGCTGGAGGTCATTTCATGAGGCTCTTGTTGCTCCTCACATAAAGGAACAGTTGCTGGTCCATCTGGTGGCTTGATGTCTTTCTATGCCCCTGACATCTGCTATGTCCTCCAAAATCTCGAGACTATGCTGGAAGATAACTTCATAACAACTTCCGACTCTCTTCAGAAAATAAATGTGTGTGAGCAGATAAAAACAAAAAAACAAAAGGGGGTAGTATTTAACTCAGAGCTCACATTTGATGCTCGCATCAACAACATTGCAGAAATTGCATTTTATCATTTACAGGACATTGCAAGAGTCCCAAAAATGTCACTTTCAAGTCCATGCTGAGACACTGATTCATGCTTTTATCTCCTGGAGGACTGTTTTACTGCACTGCTCTTCTTTTTGGTCTTCCAAACAAGTCTTTGTCACCAATGCAGCTGTGACTGCACATCTCATGATAAGAAGCAGAATAACAGCCCATATTACACCGATTTTAATGTGTCTGCACTGACTCCCAGTCGGTTTCAGAGTTTAGGATCATTTTACTGTTTTTTAAGACTCACATGAGTTCAAGCCCTTATCTTTTGGATTTAATTTTACACTATGAGCCTTCCAGAACCCTCAGGTCCCCAGAAAGGAGAAATTATTACTCATGGAGAGACATCTTTCAGCTTTTATGCTCCACATTTACAGACTAGTATTTAGAGTTTCTAGTTTAACTTTTTAAGGTTTTCATGTCCATATAATCATTATTTTTATTTACTAAGATATTTTCATTGCAGTTTTGTTTACATGTTTATTTCTCTTTTATATTTTATTCGCTCACCTTAGTTTCTTTTATATTTACTTTTTTTAATCTCCAGTGTTTTTCTATGACAGGAACAATTGCTGGTCTTTCTAGTCTAAGGTCTATAGCACATTGAATGACGTGCTTTATTTTTACATATAGGGTTTATATTTTTTCCTGTCTTCTATGCCCCACCCTGGGATTAATAAAGGATTTTGATCCTGTTACAACCTGCAAAATCGTTCCCTTTAAGTGCCTTGTCCCTTTTTATTTGTACCAAAGCAGGTGAAATGGTTCCACAAAGGTTTAAGCTTTCTGACATTTAACTGATTTTGTGCTAAACCGAAGCTTGGGTGTTGTGTTTACGAACTGCCAGCAGAGGGAGCTAGTGCAAAAAACTTCCTACTGTAAACAAACCAGCAATAAATATAAGAAAGAATATAGTGAGTCCAACACACCTTATAAGTTGTACTTTTTGTTTTTTATTTATTTCAGTCTCTGCAGTGAAAATCTGCATTCATAAAAATACAAGTTCTAAATTCAAACGCTGAACAAGAGTATCTTAAACACACTGCTACTATAAACAATGATCACAGCCAGCGCACAGACACTTAAAATAACGGAGCAGCAGTAACAAAACATTACCAGTGATACAGATCCAGCAATAATCACAAAACAAGATGCTCTGGAGTGATTGGATGATAACAAACAACGTAGCAATGCAGTGAAAACTACCATTGCAAAATCTTACGATGTTTAACATTTTTAATTATTTTCAAGCATGTCATTTAAGTCCTGTTTTTTTTTAAGACACAAAAATAGCTTCAGAAGGGGAAACGTACAACAGGCAATCATACACATGCAACCGTGTTCTCGAGTGTTTTAATGTAAACAGCTAAACTTTGGACTATTTCTATGATTTACTCCATTCCTGTCTCAACTCACAGTGCATACCTCAAAAGTGTCAATCTAATCTAGACCTCTTCTGCTACACTACCCTGCACTGCAAAGACAGATTTTTATGTTTATTTTATTTTTTCTAAACGCATCTGTTCTGTGTCGTGGAAGTGCTATTTTGTCCTGAGGACTAACTACTGTCTCTCGTTCATCCTGAGAAGACTGTCGAAAATTTCCTGTCACTCCTTAACCTGTGGAAAAAAATAGCAAGTCTTCTTTTCACGTCTTCCCGGGACCAACATCGATATTTTCAAATCAGATTTACCCGTTGGCTGAACACGGAAAACATAGCCTCCATGAACATTATAAAGGAAATACATTCAGAAGTATCATGCTAAGGCAGTTTTTGAGTTATAGGCCTTCCCTTGTCTTTAGTGGGCCTGTTTTACCTCACGCTCCCTCATCCTGTCTCAAAAGGAAGATGACTATTTTTGGACACACATCTGTATCACAAGTGTGCACGCAAGACAAAGCGGTCTTTGTGCGCACACGTTTCTTGTCTGTGCCCCCACCCCCCCAGCACAGCCAGCAGGCCACTACAAATGAAAATAAACCAGATATCTATCATGTAATCAAACCTCCCTTGGAAAGCAAAACGTTATGAACATTTCCCCCGTTCCAAACAACACCTCTTTACACACTGGTGTCATTACATATTATTATAAACACTGACTTGATATTCTTATTGTTATTTAAGGGAATAGCCCTTATTCTCTTGGCTGTCAAAAGTATCAGATATGAACATTAAAGACCTCCAGAAATGCTCATTAACAACAGATCCACCGTAATGGGTTTCTAGTTGTTAAGGCTGTGTCCAATGTGTGTGTCATCTTATCTTGTTTGTGCCTCACATGTTAAGAAAAAGGGACAAAAAGGACACAGCCTTATTTGGTTCAAGTCTCCGGAGACAACACTGCCCCCTGCTCCTTTAAAATAGACATTACTCAGGGAGGTGGAAAGGAGAAACAGGGAGATAATAGTGCTTTGGTCCGTAAAAGAAAAGAAAAATCAACAAGAAATCGATGCCCGCTCATGCTCCAGGGGTACCGGCTGGCTGGGCCATGAGAGGGTCTCCGCCATCCATGTCATCCTGCACGGGAGTGTTCTCATGCTCTGCTGTGATCACAATGGTGTTTTCATCTACAAGCTCACAGGTGGGATTGGAGAAAGCCGACAGGGGCAGGGTGATCCTCTGCATCTCACGCTCATAGACTCGCTGCTCATGCTGCTTCTTCAGGTCCCGACCCCTAAAGGCAAACACAAAACATAGATTGGTTAGGATATCTCTTTATATATAGGTAACGCTCAAAAGCTAAATCTGCAATAACTCATTTTTCTAAATGGATTTTGTTAATTACCAGTAGCTTTTGTTCATTCTTCCTTTTAACGCTTAGCTATCATACAAACAACCAATCGCAGTCAAGTCTTGTTTTGTCCATCATGAAAATATCTATCATTCATATGCACAGATAGCATACTGTACGTCGATAACACAGCCTGTTACACGAAGAGCTGTATTTTGAGCAAAGAGGTGGGACAGATGGCCAGAGGAACCCAGAACTGACAAGCCGGCAGGGAGTTTATCTACTCCAAGGCAATGCAGCGATGGGAAGCAGCACGAGGTGACCTGCTGATCTGAAGCCAAAACAGGCCGATATACTCCTGATTCAAAACACCTCCTATCTGCCTGCTCCTGTGCTGTCTGTTGCTCTGCCTTGAAAAACTTGATATCGCCACAAAGTTCCACTAATTTCCATTTCCTTCTCAGGACCAGGGGGTTAGCGATACACGAGATGTAAAAAATGACTACTCGTACTGAATGCAAAATGAATCAGTGCACTCATGGAGGTCAACCAGGGGCGGATCAGTTTCCTGGTCAATAAACTACCTATTCCTACTGCAGGTTGTTTCTACTGGGATATAGTGCACAGTCTTTGCCTGGAGAAGCCTGGGGTGAACTTTTTCCACAGCTCTTCTTTTAGGTGGCATAAGATAATGCAGAGTCACTCTGGGACAGAGGACCGGCAGCTGAACTGCAAAGAATGTAAGCATGCCTGCCACTCATCAAACCCATTACTAGTGATGATGCTGCCACCTTATGCTGAGGCAACATATAAACCCTTTGACATAATATGCTTCTCCTCCTTATTAGTAATCACTTCCTAATAATAGAAAACAAGGACGGGGCACCGCTAATCAGATAGGACAGCCCAACACAGATCCGGGAGAGCATTTTGTGATTGCCAAAGGGAATCCGAGTCCCCTCTTTCGTAACATCGGGGGCTAACGTTTTGCACGTTACATAACTGTACGATTCCCTGTCCCATTCAGCCCCTCCTCCACATCATCTGGTCTTTCAAGAATACAAAATAAGCTTAAAATAAACTGCAGGCATTTCATTTCATGCCACGTTTCCCCTCATGTTCTGTTGTGGTTTTTGTGAGAAAGCTTATAAAACTGCTGTCTTGCTTGTGAGCAGAACAAAAGGTAGGGAATCTATTTAATAGTTGATGGCCTGAATTTAAGATAGCACTGATGACACGTCATGTCGTGTGAATGAATCACACTGGTATTCCTCCTCCACCTCTCAAAGCCAGCAAAAACACTACAAGCCAGATCAAACTGGACGATGCAACTCTGAAGGATTGCATTTTGGCTTTATCTCACATCTAAGTAGATCGACATCCATGAACAGACAATGCTGAACATCCTCATGCATACAAATCCCTCTGATAAGGAACCAGCTGGCTTGCTGTGAGTAAGATGCTGACCTCTTATAGAAGTAGCCCAATGTGATGCCCACTCCAAGGACAATTATAATTCCCATCATAATGACTGCAAGGACATATCCTGAAAAACAAAAGGAGAAGAGGAAAATGGTTAAAAAAAAAGATAAGATACAAATATATAAAAAAAGACTTTTAGCTTCTGTAGAAACTAAACTATGATTTAAAATTTAAACTTATTTAAGCTGCAGGTTTGTTCACACTGCCAGCATCATATATGTTTTTAAAGTACAAAAAAAATAGCACAGCGTACCAATAGTGCCAAGGTCCTTCTTCTTTTTTGGTCCTGTATGCACTCGCTGGCTGATCCCCATCACTGGCTGCAGAGCTGGAACATCTCCCTGCGAAGCTTTGGCTGCCTGAACACTCTCTGTGGAGGGAGTGGTTGTTTTTGTGCTGAGGGATTCAGTCTTCGCTGGTACAGAAGAGGTTTGTTCTAAACATACAACAAAATAAGAGGATCCAGCAACTTTTTAGTGGTCTTTCTCCAAGTCATGCTTTTACCATATAACTGGGGTAATAGTTGTTTTTTAGCCATAAAAATCTTTTTAGTATACTGAGGATGCTTGCTAGACTGCGAATGCACTATTAATGCTAAACATTACACAGTGATGTGTAATGTAACAGTAGTTTTGGAGAAATATATGCTGCCATCGAGAATGTGAAGACCCTGTATGTTTTATAAAGACAATGTCAAGGAGCATCCTGCACAAACTACAGCAGCATATCTGTGTAGTAAAACAGTCTGGGTCTGTCTTCTGGAGACTCTGACCGGATGATCACGGCAGTCGACCCTGAACTTGGAGGCTTTTTCCTGTTAAAATGGAGTTTTTCCTTCCCACTGTTGCCAAGTGCTTGCTCAAAGACTGCTGCTGTTATTTGATGACATCTAAATAAAACTGAATTGAATCTAGAGCAAAGATGACTCTGAACAGTTGCTCAACACTAAAGGACCTGGTCTCCTCAATTCCCAAATACTTACAGGGTGCTTTTTAAATAGAGATTATGCAACATAGTGGTAAACACAAAAACAAAAACTCTTTTGAAATGTATTGCTAGCATTAAATTCAAAATGAAAAGTAAAAACGGATTAAAGTGGGATTTTAATCAGTGCAATCACTCACTGAATTTACAGAATTGGCAAAAAAAGCTTCTGTATGTCAGGTGATTTTATCCATTGTCATATAACCAACTGATGTTTGTTACAAAAGTTCATTTCTAACCTCACAGAATTAATATCGAAATATAAAGTGAGGTTTTATACCAGTCTACTTTTTATCTCTACTTTTAAATTAAGTACTTCACTTTGACAACCCTAACACAAGAAGATGTATTTATGCTTTTAAAACCCTCTCAAGGCAGGCGTTGCAAATTTGCAACAGTTAAAAACTAACAACCTGAGTACCCCACATACATATGTTATGAGTTTTTTTACTCAGAAGTACCACTGCAGGACTTGGTTGTGCATTAGCAACAAAAACTGTTTCTTGGAGTATCACACTACAAAGTGACATGCCAACATGGCCTAAGTGTAACATGTGAAGGTCTCACTAAAAAAAAGTCAGGATTCTATTGTACTACCCCATATGATAATTTTCCCCAAATATCAGATTTTTCCTGTGACTAAAACTTAATTTGAGCCTGAGAGGGTTAAAACCTAATATATAGTTTTATTCTTTAGTGTGTGGCGATACTTCAATATGACTAGAAGTGCAGCATTTGGACCGTGTGGTGTCCAATTACTGCTGGTCCAACAACA
>VUQR01001843.1:17348-27348 GCA_015108515.1 Hemichromis elongatus | reverse complement strand
GGGCTCTAGGAAAAACAAAGCAGTCCCCAAAGAGCTAGGAGTTGCTAGAGTAAACCGTTAATCTCTAATTACTTCCTGAGGCAAGAAATTATGATAAAAGAAAATGCAGTAAAGTAAAACGTCTAGTGATCTAGTGTTAGCAAACAGATTCCATAGAAATACAATATGATAGTTGCCAGGTTCAATGAAAGGTTTACACACACATGCACACACGCACATCTATCCCCAGGGTGTGTTCCTGTGTCCGTTGTCTTTTCTGCAGGGGATCATAATGACATCAGCGAGAGCAACACCTACATAAACAAAACCTCAATAGTCGCCTCACATTCATATCCACATCCATATGCTCACTCGCACACGCACACACAAGCACACAAAGTCTCTGACCTCATTCCTACAATCTGTCTTCTGGGAGAAAAAGGCAGACGTAAACAAACAGAAGAAGAAATTGATGCTATCAGGTAAAATGAAGGGAGCAAACAGTTGCAGAGCTGAGGAGGCAAAACTGAGTGGAAGAGGAACATCTGATAAAAGCTCACAGAGGAGAAAGAGGAGGAGAGTTAAGGTGACTATAGAGAGGAAGATGAGCAGAGATTGATAGGAGAGGATAGATAGAGGTATCACTGCTGTCCCAGGAGTGGCGTTAATAAACAAATTAAGGATGATAAGGCAAGAGAGGATTTGCTGGGCAGCAGATGGCTGCATGCCTCACCCCCTCCCCATCACCAGGAATCATGAGAGAGGGGGGATAAGAGAGGACGAAGGTGGATGTTGAAAAAGAGGACTGGATATTGATGATGAAGGCAGTCAGAGCTTAAAAAAGGGAGCACTTTTTTTCTCGACTAAATCATCCTGTCACTCAGAGGAACATAAACAGATTGTGCCATGGTTTATTCACCCACTCTGTTACAGGCAGCTGCTTGGAAAAAAATTCTTCCTTGACATGAAAATAGAGAAAATGTTTCAAAAATGCCCTGCTGGTCTTAGAAACTTCAGGCTATTCTTAAGATTTGGAGTTTAAAACTTTTGACAATTTAATAAATGGATGAGATTTCTGAAAGACACAACATATCACTCAGTGGTCAGAACCCAAGTTTGAACCATTTAACTACAGGGCAATTAAAGGAGAATCGAAACCTTTTTAAGTGCCTCAGTAAAAACAGGTTGAGAATCTTAGAAACATTAAAATTTTTAAAAGTTAAAAAAGAAGCACTCAGAGAGCACAAACCTCCGTCCTTGTAGTGCAGTAAAAATCAGCTAAATAGGAGGTAGGTAGATAATAGGAATTGTAATTACATAGACACGAATAACTTGAGCTTATTAAATTGTTAGCTCAAGTTAACTCATTATATTTTAAATCTTTATACTCAGTTTAATTCAATTTTATTTATACAGCGCCAAATCACAGCAACAGTTGCCTCAAGGCGCTTTATACTGTAAGGTAGGTCCTACAATATAACATGCAGAGAAAAACCCAACAATCATATGACCCCCTATGAGCAAGCACTTTGGCGACAGTGGGAAGGAAAAACTCCCTTTTAGCAGGAAGAAACCTCTGACAGAACCAGGCACAGGGAGGGACGGGCATCTGCCGCGACTGTTTGGGGAGAGAGAAGGAAGAAACGATCCCACCCGCCCGGATCTGGTGTCAAGCCGGCACTGCTGGCTGACTTCTGGCATGTTAAGTGGTATGTCATCCAGATATGGGCTAGGTCTGGCGTAGATGGCACTGTTTATGTGATGGCATGCCATATCTGGCCCGATTATGGTTCAGTTTATGTGACCCAGGCTCATAGAAAACAGGTCTTACCTGGATCCGGCATGAAGCTGACACTTCTGACTGACCGGTGTCATGGCAGGGTGTATGTTAACGAGATGTGTGCCAGGTCTGGTAATGATGGCACTATTTATGCTCCTATTTTCCTATTTTAGTTAGAAGACCGATATGCCATGTTGCAATGGCCAATGTTTCAAATGCACGTTTTGCAGGTTTGTGAGTGCACACTTTATCCACAACCTAGTGAGGGTTTACTCATGTTTACCACTAGGTGGCTGTAGCTCAGGAGGTGGAGCAGGTCAGCTATTGATTGGAAGGTTAGCGGTTCGATCCCATGATCCTCCAGTGTAAATGTTGAGGAATATAGTTAGGAAGCACTCAGTTTAAAGAGATTAGATGAATATGGCATGTTGAATAAAGCACTTTAAGTAATCCAGGAGAAAAGATATAAGAATGATCTCATTCACTGTCTGAACAGAGTTTCGTCAGGTTACTTTAGCAATATTCTGTTCCAGCACATGTTGTTATTACATTGCTTGATTAAGGTACACATTAGGCTGATATCAGGGCCAGCAGTGTGTCTGCAACTGGCCCGTGGCTGCACACAACTTACACATGGTCCACATACCGCAAAGAATGACGGCCCTTTGGTGGCCCAGATCAGGTTTGCCAGAGGTAATCTACACATGGGCCACCAGTGTGTCTGCAACTGGCCCATGTGTGGGCCAGATCTGGGCCACCAAAGGGCCGTCATTCTTTGCGGTATGTGGGTCACGTGTAAGCATATTGTGTGGAACAGATCCGGGCCATACCAATTTTGCTATGTGGGATAATGAAGTACTTTCTGTATATTGACAACACACACTTGTACGAATCATAGTCTCTAAGGTATAAGGCCTTTTCTCAATATTTGACCAATAAATCATTAGGTTGACCTTGAAGACCTTGGTACATGTAAGCTAAATTTAAATTTTTAATTTCTTTAGACTGAAATCATTTAAAACTTTGAGGTATTGTGTATACAGACAGACTGATATGGAAATGCTACAAAAAAAAAAACTTACTTGAAAAAGGTAATTATATGCTATTAATATGAATACTAGGCTCCTAATACTTGGAGACAAACAGGTTGCAGACCTTTACCCCATTTTTTTCATTTATATTTATTTTTATTTCAAATGAACTGCAACCAGAGCTTACTCATGCGTAACTATTCAGCAGCACTTAGACTACAAATTGATTTCATATCAAAATTACAAAGTTCTGGTATTGAAAATTTGGTTCCTTGCAATACTGGCCAGACTCACTGAATCAGAAATAATTCGGAAGATAAGACTTTCCAAACAATCAGAGAAAACATGGCAGAAACAAAACTCTGTGACTCTGTAACGTTAGATAAACCGCTTTTAAATTCAGCCATGTGTTCTTGCAGTCGCATCTTTTTCACTAGATCAATGTTGAACCCTGATCTTGCTGTGGCGGGTGTCAATGTTTTCCATAAGCCTTTCTTTTCAGCTCATTGTCAGCTCCATCAGAGATACATCGAGCCCCGATTATCGACTGACTGGCTCCTACAGGCGCCTATGAGGATCTGTATCTGCTGAAGCTCTTCTGGATGTCATCACATGACTCACACCTTCTTTAAAGATGGGGAGAGTGAGAGGAGGAGGAGGGAGTGAATGAAACAGGGGAGGGGGAAGGAAGTAAAGCCCCTTTTCTTGCTCCCCAGGAAGCCAAGGACACACTTATGACTAGCTTAAACTAGTGAGGAGAGGAGAGGAGAGGAGAGGAGAGGAGAGGAGAGGAGACTTTCAGATGACATAAAAGAGAAAACAGCATCAAGGACAAGGGAGAAAAGAAGAACAGGGTTTAGGAGGAAGAAGGGATGAGAGTAATGAAAAGATGGAGCTGGAGGGATGTATATTAGCAGCACAGACAAAGACATGGGGGTGGACGGGTGGGTGTTGGGACTGGAAATGAAAAGGATGAAGAGCCATTGATCAACTGTCACCTCAGTTTACAGAGACCTGACTAACAAGCATCAACACTCAAATGCTCAGTGAACTCCATAATGTATGAGAGTGCATTTACATAGATGCAGGTTTAATGTATAGCCTTCCACCGTGTCTTTCAGAGCTGTGTACTACTTCTCTTCATCATGTTTTTGATATTTGAGTGTTTATATTCTATATCTCGTCAATTAAAATGAATGCTAAATGCTGCATGTATCTTACACAACCAATGGAAGTGCAGGATGTCCTCCATCCACCCAAAGTTGGTGCACATTTAGAATGTCCTCGCACCTCGCCAAGGTCTTTTGAGGACTAAAATACTTTCCCGATAACATAATTTAGACCCCAGTCCTTATGGTGGAAAAGCAATGACTCCCAGAAGATCCTTGTCTTCGGGGAAATTTCCTACAGTGGATATATATAGTGGAACACATAGCATACTTTGACCAGTACTTCAGTCACGCATTCATAAAAGCATGCATGACACCTTACTCAAAGCCATCAAGATGTTAACATCACTAAAAATGAAACTTGACATCCCACAGCGGGTCCCACTTTATAGGCACCAAGCAGAAGATTCACCCACAAGATGCTCCAATAATAACCTTGTTTATTCCTCTGATTTTTGTGCGAAGAATTACTCTTTCTCATTTTTCTAAATAATCCTAACTATAAACCAAAGCGCCATTTAATTAGCACTGAAGAGCCAACCACATTGGACTGTATCTTTCTATAAATGGCAGATGGAAATAGCTAATTACTAACCCCAGGAAACCTTTTGGTCGTCCTAACCGGTGGGTACAGACATGATTAGCCTCGCGTGAACCTTTTAAGCCCCGAGTCAAAACCTCTCTTCTCCCACTCCCCAGCATCAATATCTCTATGCAAACCTGCCTATGTCAACTCAATTTATTTTCCAATTTCCCGCAGGGTGAAAGACTGCCTCTCTTTCTCTCCCACTGTCTGCCATCCATCACTCTACAACTTTCCATTCTCTGATGCTTTTCTCTTTTCTCCCTAGGCAGCCATGTGTCCCATCCTCTCCTCTTTTATTTGTCAATTGTCCTCTCAGCTGAAAATTTTAGGTACTGCTGTGTGTGCCATGCGTGTCTTTGTCAGACAGGGGAAACTTAAGCCTTGATTATACTCTGTTGCAGTCACGGACAGCTGGAGACATTCCTGTTATACTTCTTTAATGTACATTTAAAGTCCGCCGCCTGGTGCCCGTCCATGGTTGGTGCATTGTAATATGAAGTCTCTGCAGACGAGTCCTCGCGGCCACAAAAAACAGTCAAACTAACGGATGTCAAGCCTCACACTCTCGTGATAAAATTTATATCACTTGGACCAAAGGGGAAAGTATAATCCAGGCATTAGGGTGGTTATGTAAGTAAAGATACAGTAAGAAGAAAATTACGCAGACAATAATTTAACAAGTGACTAATATGAAAAGGCTCTAATCCAAGTGGCTGGAGTACCTCAAATAGCCACTAGAGTCTTGACCCAAAAGTGAGTCGTTCCTAGAGGGTGGCCATGGCTAGTAGGTGGCCTAAGGTAGCCTGTGGAGCTGGAACCGTTTAAAAATATTTTAACGCTTTCATGCTTGAATTATGACAACCTCAATCAGGATTTTCTGTTAAGTATTGTTTCTTCATCTTTAGGCATGAAAAAAAAAACATTTTTGAACTTCATTTTTTTTTAAGCATGTAGTTTTCAAAGAGTTTTTTACATGTCCACTTAGGGGAAATGGGGTACATCAGGATACATCAGTGTCCAGTGTAGTGTTTTATGTGCAAATACACCAACAACACTGACACAAATACAAGAAAACAGCCTTTAAAAATAGGTGTCCACTGTAGTCACCGCTACGCGTGAAGGGGTTTTTGTTTTGATTTTATAGCACATTTATTAATTAAGTTCCAACTTTCATTGTTGTCATTTCCAGCGACAGCAGCCACCCGATAAACCCGGCTGTACTTATATTTATCCAGAACCTACAAAAACAAAGATCTCTCTTCCAGTGCCAATAGACAATGATTGCTGACTAAGATGAGTATTGATGAGAGTTTATTGATACCAATGTCATTAATGATTCTGCCTATGGGTCCAATTCTTTATCAATTGCTCTATTAATTCTTGATCAATTTTCCGTGTAGTGCAAAAGACACCCAACAAAGGCTTTCGGGATAAATTAAATTATGCAAATATCTTTGAGTCTTAACACAATATAGAAGAAGAGTAGAGAATAGGTTTGCATGTGCATGTTCAATGCCTTATGACTGTATCTGTATCTGTAATTAGATCTTTGTGTTTTCTGTTTGCAACTATTGTTGCAAATGTAATTATTTCAAGCGTTATACTGTTGGTCTAAATCAAATTTCCTAATTTCAGGACATCATCATGGAACCATGTAAGCTACTGGCTGACTGGAATAAACTGCTTGAAAAAAGAAATTAGGGAGTTCAAGTAATCAAAAGTTTGAACAAGTTGGTAAAACAGGTCATTTGTAACAGTAGAATGAGTTTTATCCAGTGTCATTAGATAACTGCAAAACATACTTTATTGCAAGGAACCATCCCACCACATGACTAATGTTCATAAGCACTGAAAAAAATTGTTATTAATTTGATCACCCATTCCTTCACCTCTTCTTTGCACAAAGCCACTGCCAAGGCCAGTTGATATTCATGCTGATCTCTAAATAACCATCAGCATACACCAACACAAACACAAGGCTCTGGCCAGCTGCAGAGGAATACGCTATCGACCAGACAGGAATTTATCAGCCACCATAATTAATCTTGTGGGAGGCGGGCAGTGAATGTCTGCCTGTGAGCGAATCTCTAAGTATGCCTCAGAGAGACACGGGGCGGGAGTGATGGCTCATATTGAGGATATAGCTTGTGTAGAACGGCCCTGGTACAAACTCGCACACAGGCAGACAGACCGCACACACACATACAGACACAAAATGTTTAGAGGGTCATCCAGACCTGAACAGAAGCTCCTCACATCATGCAACGTTTTCAGAGATGTCTGAGCATCTACACCAGACTGCATCTGTTCATCCTGCTTTTCCTCCAGGAAAGACTTTGCCCTTTTGAGTTTAGTGATCACACAAGCTGCCAGCTTTAGTCCGATATGAACAGATGAATACGCAAAAGTAGGTTGTAAAAACGGGCTGTGCTATCAAAAGGAGCCTAGAAGATCTATCTTTGTCCATGCAAAGCATCACATTACACCTGCTGTCATCCCCTGACTTCCCTCCATACAAGGCTCTATGAATTATTGAGCGATCCCTGCATCGTCAACTACTACACCTCCGATTGAGCAGAATAAATATTCAATCTGCTTTCACCATTCATAAAATGACAAGACCCCCTGTTTGTGAGAGACCACCTGCAAGCCGAAACACAGCGAATTGAAAGTATGATAATGGCCTCATTTCAAAGGCATTTTAGGACACAGGCTCCATGCAGTTTTTTCACCAACCAGACCACATGCTTCTTTCTTTTTTGCTCTAGTTTTTCCACCGGTAACAACTGTCTCCACTCTGCAGGTCTTTCCATCACAGAGGAAAGGATACATATGCCACAAACTCTTTCACATAAGATAATAAAGGCCACAAAAGTGAAAGGAATATTTGTATGTTTGTGTACTCACCTTTGTTACAAAGCAGTGTGTGTCTGTTGCTCGTTGTGTGTGTTATGAGCTCCGGAGCGCAGCAGGCAGCCTATCCTCTCTGTCTCGCTCCCACTGCGAGCTGGAGTAAAGTGCGTGTGAGAGAGTGTGTGTGAGTGTGAGCCCTCTCACTGGCTATTGTTACAGGGAAGGTAGCCAAACTGAGCATGCTCCAACATGAACAGCCCTTGCGGTTGGCATGGTAACGGGGAAGCGGCTGTCTTGCTCAAGTTGTGAGGTGCTTTTCAGACACACTCAGACAAACGCAGAGCAAAGTGCTGGCAGGTGCTGGCTGCCGTGTCATCATCCCGGCCACGTTACTGTGCTTGATTAATCCTTCATTCCTAGCGTTTCCATTCTCGTCAGTCAGAGAAACGTGACAGCTGCTCTGACAGCCAATGACCTGGATCACACACAGCAATTCACACCGCGTCCTGGATAGAGTAATCTACCACAGTATGGAGCTCAGCACCACACCATTGTTAACCTAAATGTTACCAGAAGCTGTGTGGGCTTATTAGGGATTATCATCCCACCAAAAATTTCATCCTGTCCAACTTTCCATGCTCTGTCTGTAAAGAGTGAACTGAAGAGTTTTTAGTTGTAAAATATTTGTTGCATTTAATTGGCAACAGTATTGCATTTGAGTCTAAAACAAAGCATTTCTGTGTGGACCATTCATTTTGGCGTGCTGTCAAATTTGTTATTTGTTGGTTCAAATACCTGCCAATAGTTTAGATAAATTATTCACGTTGTTTTTAACATATTTGGATAACCAATTGTTGAAACACCCCAGGTATAGAAAACAAATCCTTTGGCAAGCATCACCTCAAACACACATACACACATTTTTAAAATCACAAGCATCGTGACAATATAAGTTGTTTGTGTACGAGCCCCCAAAAGTACAAAGCCCCATGGTAGTAGGAAACAGCATTACCATTTTGTATCTACTGAAGGAGGAGGCTGGGGTGGACGAATGGATCAACAAAACAAGAGAATTGAAACTGCTGTTTGCTTTTTGTAACTATTGATACAATCATTGACTGTTTGACCAAATGGTTGAAGGAACCATGACGATTTTGGTAGTTTTAAAAGCAGATAAAGATCTTTCAGTGTTTTTTTTTTCAGTATCACTTTGTTGCATGTTTGGCAGGGATCAGACAATTTAGGTGTCACAGTTTTAATATTTCAAAACGTTGTTTCATGTACAGCACAAATGTATTTTGCTGCTCGGTTTGGATAAAAATTGTATGTTATGTGAAAGACTTTGTGGCATATTCACTGTAAAAAAGACTCACAATGTGGACTTAAGAATAAAATAAAGATACCAGTCACTGAGTCCTGAATTTTGAAAATCAGTGAATTTCTAGATAATTCTACATTTCCATAAAAGACTTGCCATCTCATGAAACAGGAGAGGTTTTAATATGGAGTCTTTGCCTTGATAAAATCAATTTCTTTCATTAACATGCAAATTTATTTACGCAGCAGGGATGCTCAAAATCCAGTCTGATGTTTGGTTCTCTCAGAGGAACATGTGTGGTAGGAATAAACTATATTAACAGGCCAAGAATCAAATGTTATTCAGAAATATAGTGTTTCGCAAAATAAAGCATAGCCTCTGCTGTCCTTGCTGGTGTGTGTGTGCGTGTGTGTGTGTGTGTTTTATTTTTCTGGGCATATGGAGAGTGACTGCAGGGGCATTCCACAACCTTCACTTCCTGTGGGAATAACAGTCACGAAAGGCACCATGCAGGTAACAGCCCGCCACCTAAGCAAATTGCCAAGAGAACTGCCTTTGTTTTTTTTGTACAGTTAAACCAAAAACCTACACCATATTATTTTTCTATATTCATACATGCCAAACCTTTAAAAAATCCCAGTGTCTTTATTTTGTTTTCTTGGTCCTATTTCATCAACAGCGGAAACAAAAACGAGCTACAAAGCAACAGGAGAAAAAGTGAAACCATTATAAGCGGTCAATGCTGCCCACTCGCCGTAGGGGGTGTGTTCACTCAGCACCTGCTGTTCTGCATCTCAAGGCTGCTTGCCATCAGCAGACCCACACTAAAACGTTCAAGGCTGTTGAAGTGCTTCTCCAATATTTAGCAGCTCTCCCACACGTCAAACAATCAATATGGTGACTGCAATGAGAATTAATCACAGGAAAGAGGGAGGTCTGGGTGTTTATGGTCGAGTGCATGAATGTACTGCATGTAGTCACTAGCAAACTGGCTCACCTAGAAGTCAGTTTTACATTAAATAATGAGCAATTGGAATCTGAAATGACCTTTCAATGTCACTGATTGAAAATACTGCACGTGTTACAAAGAGGCAGGTGCTATGAGCTGTCAAGGGCTGTGGGCAACATCTCAATAACATGAAAAGTCTTTTATTTCAGAAACCTAAGCACAATTATAGTATGTTATTATTATTATTATTATTCTAAAAATTATAATAATAATTAGATTCTAAACATTTTTTGTCTCTAGCCTTTTGATTGATTGTGGATAGAAAAAAAAAGAAA